>JANBXG010000018.1:0-204338 GCA_024271865.1 Nakazawaea ambrosiae
TTGGGATCAGTGTGGTCACACTGCTAGATCCAGTCCATGGTGCGGTAGTTTGGATAGACTGTCCAGCAGGAGTCAAGAGTTCCAGAATAGATCCTGTACCACTTGGGTTTGGAATGATTGTAGTCAAGCTGCTGGAGCCGGTCCATGGAGCAGTGGTCAGAACAGAGTAAGGAGTCAAGAGTTCAAGAATTGATCCAGAACCACTTGGATTTGGGATCAGTGTGGTGACACTACTAGATCCAGTCCATGGAGCGGTTGTTTGAATGGAGTAAGGAGTCAAGAGTTCCAGAATAGATCCTGTACCACTTGGGTTTGGAATGATTGTAGTGACTGCACTAGATCCAGTCCATGGAGCGGTTGTTTGGATGGAGTACGGAGTCAATAATTCCAGAATGGAACCAGTACCGGTTGGATTTGGAATAATTGTAGTAAGAGTGTCGGATCCAGTCCACGGAGCAGTAGTTTCGACAGAGTAGGGAGTCAATAATTGCAGAATAGATCCAGTACCGGTTGGATTTGGAATAATTGTAGTAAGAGTGTCGGATCCAGTCCACGGAGCAGTAGTTTCGACAGCGTAAGGAGTTTCAACCTGAATGATTTCAGTGCTACCCGTGCTGTCTATGATAGTCTGAGCTATGGTACCTGTCCATGGGTTTGTTGTAGTCACTGTAGCAACCTGGCAAACTCCACCTGCAGTTGTATCGCTGAATTGGTAGATGTAGCTAGTCCAATCGGAAATTGTAGCTCCTGAAGGAGTTGTCATTGTGAATGTCATACTTGTACCCAGTCCACAATTTGAGTAAATGATTCTGATTGGGTAGTATACACCCAGCGTCAATGGCGCCCAACCCAATGTTGAAGTTGTGACCGTGTAAGCGTGTATCCAAGAAAGGTAGTCAGTTGACTCATAGTTTGAGGTAGTGTTACAACATCCAAATGCCGTATCTGATCCAATAAAGGTTACCATGGCATCGTCGGCATAACTATTTAAATAATACTCACCAGTCTCTGGGGGGAGGAAGTAACCTGTGTATTCCATTGCGAATTGGGCTGTTTCAAAGGTGTAGCCATAAAGTGATGTTGGATTGTCAAATGAAGTACTTGTTACTCCAGTCAGTGTATACGTGACACCAAGGGCTCTATATCCATATGACATCCATGTATCACTGTCTTTGTCGTCACAGGTAAGGGTCGTGGTATCTCCTAAATAGATATTGACATTAAAACCTGTCCCCGTAGATGGGGTAATCGGATCACATCCGAGTGGGTTTGCCTGTGCGTCTGTGAAGGAGCTGAAGAAGGTCGTTATGAGGACTAGAATAAAAAGTTTCATAGTTACCATGATATATCTTCGCTTGATAGTTTCTAAAGAAGAGGTACTTCATCGAAACTGAGAATCAGCTTTCTTTATGTATCAGGAGTGTCCGCCTTGAAAGTATCCGATATTCATTCCAGTAGTCTTCCACGGGGGTATCTCCTTTCGTCCAAACTCCCCTAAATATTGCTGAGAACAGTGGTCAGACATACTTGATTATTCTGATTGGATATTTCGAACAAACTTAGAGGTCCTTATCTGCATTCTAGGTGAGAACTCTGAGAAATCCTTTTCTGCGATAACTATTATACGCTACTTGAAAAGGCAATTGAACATTTTCGATCTCTTTCAGCTCCAAAATCTTCTCAACCGAGCTGGAAAGGGTCATCAGAAATAATCGCTTTTTCAGATTCTAACATCTAGCTTTCAGATTTGGCAGGAACGCTTAATTGACGATCCCCACCTTATACCTTAAAAAGACCAAGAACTCAGAAAATTTTATGCCTTGATGTCAAATCAGGAATCACCTTTTGTGAAAAGATTATCCAGACAGTATACTCTTGATGAAGTTTGAAACACTCAGGAAATCCACCCATTTCAGTGATTTCAGATCAGTGAAGTTGACCATTGCTCCACCCAATAAGCAGATCAGGAAATTCCCATTTGATTTCAGTGATGGCCCGAAACGTTTTGACTCAAGTCCTCACTGTGGGTATGCGTTGTCCTTTTCTGTTAAAAATATGACACAGCGTGAACTTTTGAGCTTTAGCTAATGCAGAGGCAGGTTTTATCTGAGCTGGATCAAGTTTTGTGATATACGAAGTGAATAATAATTTTCCTCAGTTCTTGATCATACCTCATGCTTCAACAAGCGTCTCCGTCTGAGGGTAAGACAAAAATAGAGACTGAAATTTCATTACATAGATTAATGGAAAGAGTGGTTGTTTTGAATTTTTACATCGTGGTTATTTCGGAAAATATCCACGAGATGCGAACAATCTCAATATTGCAAATAATCGTTGATCATTCTGGAACTGCAGATCACAGTTTTTATATGTATCTTTTCCTTCTTCGCAAGCCAGGTGAATGGGAAGTTCTATAGCTATAACCTCAAATCACCCAGCCAATATACCTGTAGTATGCCAATACTTCTGGTGTTTGTACAACTTGCTTTTCAAAGAAGCGTACCGGTGGAACCGCTCACGAAAAATAAAAATGCCTCTACTTGAGTGTCTAATTAAATTTTTCCTGCCGCAGCTTGATCCTTGTTGATGACCTAAGTAATGCATTTTACGAGCTGCAGCTGTACCGCAAATCTCGTTTGACTAAGAAACAGGTAAATACGAAGTCAAGCTCTAACATAGCCACAGTAACTCGAGCATTGGAATGTATTAAACTGGTCTCAAAAGATCTGCGTCCGCTCTGAGTCTAACTTGATTTGGCTCCGATCGCGCTGCAGATCTAATCCGTTATAGCCAAAAAAACCGCTCGTATTCAAAAACAACCTCCATGCAAGGTTTTTTTGTTCAAATGCATAAACTTTTTTTCCATCACTAAACTCCATTTGAGGTACATAAATTTCCTCTTTGGGCGTTTTGATCTCAGGGGTAATTTTCAGTAATCGTTGGACAATCTTTGGGAACCAGGTAGTTGATATGAGGTAATGATCTACGTGTTTCGAGCGAGTTGTAAGAATCAAAATTTTCACAAGAGGAAATTAGTTTTCCAGTTGATTTATCTTCTACGAAAGAGGTCTCATACAAGGATAAAAGTGGTTACATATTGAATCCGTTTTGATGACTATCATTTATTCATTTGGTACCTTGCTTCTATATCAATGCAACGCAGAACTTCTTCTAGGTAATTCTCGTGTTCCAGTTGATTTATCTTCTACGAAAGAGGTCTCATACAAGGATAAAAGTGGTTGCATATGAAATCCATTTTGATGACTATCATTTATTCATTTGGTACCTTGCTTCTATATCAATGCAACTCAGAACTTCCTTTAGGCAATGCTTGAAGAGGCAAGTCACCCAAGTCTCCACGAACAGATCCTTTATAGGCTAAGATTTGCATTACCTCTTTTTACAAAGTTGTGTGTGATGCCTGGTTTTGCTTTTCCTGGAAATAATTCTATTTGGAATTGAGTTACCACGTAATTCTCCCACTTCAGCTACACATGCACTACGTTCTATGACGACAGTTCGAAAGTTTTGTCACGCCCAGTTTGAGGGAAAATGTTTTTTTGAAGGGAAGATTAGTGCTAGTACTCTTCCCAGTGCCTCTCGCAATACTTCAAAAGGGAAAAACTGGCCACGTCCAACATTTGTGTTCCCAGATCAAAGCAAAAACAAATGAAGCATCATTTTTAGGTAAGATGAGATATTATCGACGTACAAAACCCGTTTTATAACCATCTCACAAGCCTCTACCAAATGGGGTTACCCCGACTACTTTGGCCCCGCCAACCTATGGATTTTGATGCATTTTCAAATTTGGTGGCTCATCCTCCTTCTCAATATTCCCTTAAATCTCGGTTCTTCGTCTCTTGGCTTTACATCATGAAAATCGAAAGAGAAGGTCAAATTGTAGGGCTATTTTCTTCACTTTCTTCTTTTTGTCTTTTTTTTTTTTCATCTTTTGCCCCTGCATAGGGGCAAAGACCCATTTTCGCTGATTACACCCAGAGAATAGTAATAATTCATTTCTTGTCCGATTTTAAATTACAAGAAAACAAAAGAAAACCACTAACATTAAACAATTCTATACATCGTGAACGAAAAAAAAAAGAAAAATTTTCATCCTTGACTGTTGACAGCTAATTCCAAAATAAGCTGCGTGGAAAGATGTAAAAATGGATAAGCACTAAACGAACTAGTGGTCTCGTCGTCTTCCTCTTCCTCTTTGCTAGCATTCTCCGATTTCTCAGCACTGGACTCGTGAGGTCCTTCCCAACCATCAAATTTGAAATCTACTAAGTAATTGTTTGGTTCTAATTGGAACAATTGAATGACCATCTTCATGAATTCTTGTTGCTGATTAGAAGATCCGCTTGGTCCATATTTCCATCTCACCCTGATCGTCCATAAATCTTCCTCAGAAGGCTTGACCCATTCGGCCCCGAGATTCTTCAATGCACGGTAGATCTCCCCCATGACGTCTAATGGGTAAGATCTCGACCTGATCCCGAAATGCCACTTGGTCTTGGACTTTTTCGTCGACATCGGACTGATCTTTTGAACGTTTTGCGTCTCCAGTTGCGACATCATATACAGTTTATGGATCTGGGGCAATGAAGAAGGTAAAATGGCAATTGTGGACTGCGACTCAGGCGAGTTCTCCTGTGGGCCGTTGTTATTCAAGGCTTGGAACGCAATCTGTTCTTTTGTCCGGAGTTGTTTGCTGTTCGGCAATGTTGGCGATTGTGCTGAAAACAGATCCATCTTGTTGTGGTTCTTCTTAATCTCTTCTACGAGGGTTCTGTTCTCCTTCATCAATTCATACGCATCGAACACTGCCTGTGTCTCAGGGTTGCGGCCTGTCTTGAGGGCCTCGACAATGTCGTTTTTGTCGTACCCCAAGGTGAAAGACAAGGCACTGACGACATCCGGGTCGATATCGAGCTTGTTATGTTTCATGTCTTGAGGAATCAAGTACTCGGGGAACCCTTCTTTGAACCACTCGTCCTCCATTATCTCGTGGATGGAGATACGGTTCAAAGGATTCACAACCAACATTCTGGTCAACAAGTTCTTGGCTCCCGATGATAAGTAATTAGGCAAAGTGTAGACACCGTTACTGATTTTCTTGAACAACAGAGGGATGAATTCGTCGTCGAAAGGCAATCTTCCACAGAGCATCACATACAATATGACACCACACGACCAGACATCCACCTCTGGCCCAGCATACAATTTCCCACTGATCACTTCTGGAGCTGCGTAGTTAGGCGAGCCGCAACTTGTCTTCAAGAAGTTACCATCTGTCATGATATTACTCAACCCGAAATCGGCGATCTTGACGTTCATCTTCTCATCCAACAACAAATTCTCAGGTTTCAAGTCACGGTGGACAATCTTGTGCCGATGACAATACTCTACAGCGGCAATGATCTGCTGGAAAAACCGTCTTGCCTCTTCCTCCTTCATCTTACCGGTATGGACGATGTAATCGAACAATTCCCCACCTGCGAACTCCATCACCATGATGATTTCATCTTTAGATTTTATCACGTCGTACAATTTGATGATATGAGGATGTCTCAACAATCTCAAATACGAGATTTCTCTCTCCATTCTGCCCAGCATATCCGACTTGGCCAAAGTCTTTCTGTTGATGATCTTGAGCGCCACTTTCTGGCCCGTGGTCATGTGATATGCCAACTTCACCTTACCAAAGGAACCTTCTCCAAGCGTTTTCAGGATCTGGTATTTGCCTATTCTTGCAGTGGATTGCGGTTTCGGGGTTTCGGCGGCGTCGTTTTTGTTGTCATGATGATGATGATGGTGGTGGTGGTGATGGTGACGATGTTCACCGTCTTCTACCTGATTCTGTTCGGACATGGTGTTGTTTGTGGTTGTGTTATTTGGATTATTTGATTTGCTTGCTTCGTTTGATTTGTTTGATTTATTTGCAAATGATTCCAGTCAATTGATTCCAGTCAATTGATTTTATCTCCTAATCTGTTATGGTCGCTTTGTTGGTACACTCTTATGACTTAAAATAGTGATCGATTACACACTCTTGCGGTCTTCACTCTTCAACTCCCTCACAAATTAAATGTTGTTGTTCAACTTTTTGATGACACATTTGCAACTTTTTTTCTGCTTTTTTTTGCTGTTTTCCACTTCTTTTTTTCGTTCTCGTTAGCGTCATTTTTTGTGACGGAGCTGCGAGGGAATTAGCGGAGTAATGATGGAGTGGGGAGTGGTGGGAGTAAATGGTTGGGTAAGTGGCTGGGTAAGTGGTTGGGTGAGGTGGATGAGTTCTGATGGAACCATAAAACAAGACGACTGTGATTATATTAACTATACAGATTTAGCCTGGGTCTATAAAGTCGCGTAGCACTGTGAAGGTGGTGTAATGATGTTGCTGATACTGACCGATTAAAGCTGCTCTGCACTGACATCAATGTGGAGCCCCATCTCGGTCTCTATATTTATGTTTATCATCTCTAGAGTCTCGTGGATCTCTATCACGATCTTCTCGTCCTTTACTTTTGCTATTGTATCTACCTCTATCGTTGTTCCTGCTTCTATCGTTGTGAAACCTATTTCTATCGCTGTGGGGCCTATTTCTATTGTCACCACTACTTTTTTGATTTTTGCGCTGTCTATAATCGGATCCAGCTCTATACTTATTTCTCTGATCCATCTTCTCACGCTCCTTCCTCTCTTCTTCTTCTTCTTGCAATTTCCGCTTCTTTAATTCTTCCTCTCGTATCTTCACAAGCTCAGCAGGCACTCCATCCAGATCCTCTTGAGCTTCAAGCAATAATTTCCACAATCTCTTGGTGAAAACTGTTGTCTCCTCTTCAAGGAAGCTGGCCAACTGGAAATGAATATCCTTGATATTGGGACTCTCATTGGCCCTTATCAAATTCTTCACAAAATCACTCAAGATATCGTCTCCAGGTACTAGTTTCTCAAGTTCCGCCTCAATCCAAGTCTCAATGACATTTCTATCAACTTTTTTCATATCCACTTGTTTCTCGAATATCTTGGGAAATTTTCTCAGCTTCAACTCATTTAATCGCCTCTCTTCCAAGACGTCTTGGTCTATAGAAGTACCCCTATAAGACATGATGAGAGTGATGATCGTCGTCGTTCAAAATTAGTATAACAAGGCCAAAGACAATGGGACAATCTAAAATACACCTCTATTTCTGGAACTCAAATCTAACTCACAAGGAACAAGTCACTTTTGTTGTTCTTGTTCAAATGATACAGCTGACAATTCGAAGTGCAACGGAAGTTTAACTAAGTCAACTTTTTAGTCTTCTGCCTCTTTTTTTTTTTTTTTTTCTTAGAAATTTTTCATGTTTGATAAGCGTGAAAAATTAGTGATTTATTAGTGAGTGAAAAATGGATGCGATGCGATGAGATGAGGCTGGATAAGAAGAAGACAGCAGCGGTGGTGACAAAATATGGGATATTTTGATTCAGGTTTACTCTGAGGGAAATATCATACAACAATTCCAGAATGAAGGAGACTTACTCATTACTCTATATATCCGTATTAATGATTATCTTGACCACCAACTATTTCCCATACTGCAAACTTGCCATCTCTTTGTAGATAACAGACACTAATTTCGCCAGATTCATGAACAATGTGCTCCGAGAGTCCGAAACTGTAGTTGGTGTTTTCTATTCCATGCACTATAATGGCAAACCAGCCTTTGAGATTTTTTGATATCAAATGATGCAGAATTGAGAGGGCTGGGACCAATTTGGATTCAAAGGTGATACAGATCACATCTTCCTGAGTGGAAAGATCCGTGGATTCTCTATACTGGGAGAGGAAAGAGTCAATTGTGGAGCTCAATTGTTCCCCATTTATTGAAAGATACGATAGGTATTCCAACGTTTCAATTGACCAGTCTGGATCTTGTTCTCGAATTCGCAAGTCCACCATTGAAACATTATTCATATGAGTAGTCTTCGAGCCTATATCAAGTGGAATTACCTGTTCCACATGCTTACTCAAATGCAGCAAAAAATCCTCTTCCAAAATAATCGGCTCTCCATTCTTGAACAGTTGCAATACAAAATCTTGTGTTTCAAACATGCCATCTAGAGATTGGAGAAACCGAAGCAATTTCAAGAAATTGGTATCTGAGAGCAAACTTGGGGATTCCAAGTCCACCACAAAGTTTTTCAATTGAGAACTCTTGAAATTTGACTGTGCCATGTTGATTCCTGTTCTCAGACTGAGATTTTTATCTAAAGTGAGGCACAACTTGTTATTGACAATGGATACAAAGATGGAGTTCAAGGGCTTCTTTGTGTCCAAGACAAGCTTCACCAAAGTGTCTTTGGATCTAACCAATTTCAACAACGTCTCGTTCAAAAGAGATCCAAAGGTTGATCGTACGAGGTAGCATTTGGCCTCGAGATCTGTCAACTCCGATAACAAGGTCTCCCCTTCTTGTCTGTTGATTAGGAGATCCACTCGGCGGGGGAAGTTTAGCTTTTTCGTGCAAGTTGGCACTTGGCCTTCTGCAGAGCCGCCTGACACACGGCATCTTGCTACTGGATAACCATTCTTATGCAACATGCCGCCACTGAACACTGTATTCTCACACGGATCCGCCTGCCGTCTTATGACTGTTCTAAGCGAATTTTTCAAAGAAAAAAAAATTGAAAAAACAAAAAAATCAAAAGTCAAAAATCAAAAGTCAAAAATCAAAAGTCAAAAATCCAAAATCCAAAATCCAAAAATTTTAAGGATTGAGTCATTTGCATCGGTGAAGTGTTGATAAAACAGCCGGCAGTTGACATAAATTCAAATTAATCAGAAAGTTACTCAACAGAGAAGCATAGAAATGGTGGAAGATATCAAGATCAGGCGAGTCGGACCAGACTGTCAACCTGAGAATCCGTTCTCGAAATTAGTCACCAATCAGGAATATGTGGAAATCGAAGAATACCAGTTGGAAAGTGGCGATATCATTTACGACGTGCCTGTGGCGTATAAGACATGGGGAAAATTGAACGAGCGCGGCGACAATTGTATGGTGATATGCCATGCATTGACCGGGTCCGCAGATGTCAGCGACTGGTGGGGTCCATTGTTAGGAAGAGACAAGGCTTTTGACCCAACCAAGTTTTTCATCATTTGCCTCAACTCGCTTTCGTCGCCTTACGGTTCCGCCTCGTGTGTGACCAAGGATCCGGAGACGGGCGAGATCTACGGGCCGGAGTTCCCATTGGTCACGATCAGAGACGACGTCAACATTCACCGGCTGGTCATTGAGAAGTTCTTGGGCGTAAAGCAGGTGGCTATAGTGATAGGAGGCTCTATGGGAGGCATGTTGGCGTTGGAATGGTGTTTTTTGGGCAGGGATTATGTCAAGTCGTGTGTGGCATGCGCTACAAGTTGCAGAAGCTCAGCATGGTGCATCTCATGGAACGAGGCCCAACGTCAGTGCATATATTCTGATCCTAAATACGACGATGGGTACTATTCATTGGACGACCCACCTAGAAATGGGCTTAGTGCCGCAAGAATGTCCGCCATGTTGACGTATAGATCGCGAAACTCGTTCGAGAGGAAATTCGGAAGGAAAGAAGGCACCAGAACGGCAAAGCAGGCGACTCCGGCACCGACTGTGGAGACATTGACCGATAAGAAAGACGAAAGTGGCTCTTCCGCAGTGGTGGAGTCTCATTGGTCTGTGCACAACGATGGTCTTAGAACGCCTCAGCAAAGAGGACCGAGAAGAACCTCCAGCAACAGCGACGGATCAAGAAGAGACTCGATGGAGTCGTTGTCCAGCCAAGTGTCGACTGTCTCCGTCTCTGGGTCACCTTCCGGTGGTCATGCCCCAAGAAACAAAAACCGAGCACCTCATTTCTTCTCGGCCCAGTCTTATTTGCGATACCAAGGGGAGAAGTTTTTACAAAGATTCGATGCCAATTGCTACATTTCGATCACGAGAAAATTGGACTCGCACGATGTCTCGAGAGACAGACCAGAGTTTGATAATAGTGTAGAGAAGGCATTGGAGTCTCTTGAACAGCCCATGCTTGTGATAGGCATCACCTCTGACGGTTTGTTCACATTTTCCGAGCAGCAGTTGATTGCCAAGCATGTCAAGAAGTCGCAATTCCAAAAAATTGAGTCCCCAGAGGGACATGATGCGTTTTTGTTGGAGTTTGTTGCCATGAATAAATACATTTCCGATTTCGAGTACGAGCATTTGGGCGAGTTGATGAACACACGAGTTGAGGGATCTGAGGAGTTGTTGCAACAGCAGGAGAGCGATGATATGGAGGTTAAAAAGGACAGTGTATTTGGGGAGCTGGAGCTGAGTGTTACGCAGTGGTGAGGGTATGCATAGAAGCTGTGGCAGTTGTGCATAATAAATGGTCATATTAGGCAATAGAAAAAAAATTATCTGCTTGTAGTGAAAAGTTAGTGAAGTTAGTCAAAGTTGTAAAAGTTTAAGTAGGTAAAGTTGGTAAAGTTGGTAAAGTTGGTAAAGTTAGTAAAGTGAGTAAAATTGAAAAAATTAGTCAAGTTGGTGTGCCGTGAATCTGAGGTAGCCAAGAGGTTAGATCTGGTTATTGAAGAGCAATTTCTCATCTACTCAATACTGTCTTCGTTTGTCCCTACTTTTTCCATTCTATCTTTACTCTTCATTCTATCCCCACTTTGTCCTACTTTATCTTTCTTCCATCTCATGCCCATCACTGAAAAACTCATCTCTTCCGCTGATCTGTCTGATGGGGACGATCTAAAAATTAAAAAGTGAAAGCAAAAAATGAAAGCAAAAAGTTAAGCCAAAGTAAAGCCAAAATTGAGCCAAAATCAAAAAAAAGATAAGGAAGCGGTTTAAAAAGGAAGAATTAAATAAAGAAAAAAGGGTTAATAGTGTGTTACATATATCGAATACACGTCGACAGGCACACGAAAAGAGTGTAATAAGCACCAGAACTACCTGAATCCAACGCGGAACACTCTCTATTTGTCAGTGTAAACACTTTCCAACCGAATCCACATCCTTTCTTGACATTTGGAAGCTACCAGCAAGATGAGCCAAGACGACAAGCCGCCTGGGCCAGGCGATGAGCTGACCGTGGTGCCAAAGTCGCCCAAAATCATCACCACAAACCCCACCTCCACGTCCCGTGTGAGACCGAGATCCATGATCCGCTCGCTCTCGCCTGTCTCCCCGACTCGCGACTTGATGAGCTCGTTGAAAGCCACTTCCAGCCATCTCGGCATTACCCGCTCGGGCTCGATCAGTTCCAGGAGAAGGCTAACTGCGTCGTCTACACTGGAAAGTCCAACGCAGGTGGAAGCAAAGAACTCTGGCTCGACAGATGATGCCGATGACTGTGCGAAGCCCCTCTCGTCGATGGCCAGATCCATAGTGACCATGTTGACAGCTGCCAGTATGTATGCTGGCATGGAATTAGACTCTCATATAGATGCGGATGACGACGAGGAGGGAAATGAAGAGGACGAGAGAAATGAAGACGATGAAGAACCACAGCCAGAAATGCAGCCAGAAACGCAGCGAACCACACGGCAAGAACCACAGCAGGACTCCAATGAACCCTCCTTTTCTCAAAACTTGTCTCAATTACTTGAAGAATCACACCTATCACACACAAAGCCCGGAGCCACCTCCGATTTGACCCTTGCAGACCAAATTTCCAAAAACATCCCGCTGTTGAGCAGACGGTCGTCACTTTTCGAGATCTCCGTCATTGAAAAACTTGCTCCGCCAGCCAACGAGAACTCCTCGGCGCAGAAGAGAGCAGTGGCCATCTCCGACAAGTTGAAGAACGTGTTCGACATCTCCGACGACGAAGAGTTCATCGCAGACTACTCGTGCTGGCTCTTGCGGGACGTGCTATTGCAAGGCCATTTGTATTTGACCTCCCGCAACTTGCTCTTCTTCGCCTATCTTCCTCGCAGACAGGGCAACGTGGCCATGAGTGGCAGCTTGGGGTTGAAGACGAGCCGTTCCAGACGCGTGGTGAGAAGATGGGCCGTCTTGCGAGACAACAGTCTCTCGTTGTACGCCTCCTCCACGGACATGTACTTCCCCTCATTGACCATCGACTTGCAATACGCCTTGAAAGCAGACGTTGTCCAGCACAAAGAGCATCTCCTGAAGAGAACCCTCTTGGGATTCAAGCACCCGAAGGTGGTGTCCTACGTCAAGCTTCTAACAGAGTCCCGCAACTACACGTTTGAGCTGGACTCTGAGGACTCTGCCCAGGCGTGGGTCGCCATCATCAAGAAACACATCTTCGCCGCGAGGTACAAAGGGAACAGGGTGTCGTTGAAAGTGCCGCTCCCAAACATCTTGGATCTCGAGTTGACCCCCGTGTTTGAGAAGACGCAGACGTTGAAGATCAAGATCATGGAGAGTGCCGAGAGCTTCGCCGTGGACGACTACCACTTGATGTTCTTCTACGGTGCCGACAAGGCCGTGGAGAACATCCAGAATGCCATCAAGGAGTTGGAGAGCCAGTCGTCGCCGGACTCTCCAGACTCGTCGTCGGAAATCACCGACACCGTGGAGATCATCGAGCCAGAGAGGGCCAAGCCGTCGCAGCAGCGGTCCCATTGGAGCCACAGACTGTTGTTGTCGCCACGGCACCACTCGTCGTCCATTTCCAAGTTGGCCAAGACGTTGTCGCCCAAGTTCGGCAGGGACTCGGGCTCCAACTCGTCGGAATCCGTGGTGGAGAAGATCGTCAGGTACGACGAGGACGAGAACGACGATGTTCCGGAGATCGTGTTGAGTGCCGACGGACAGGTGGGCCAGCAGCAGCGCGGCAGAGCGGATTCCTCCGACAAATTGGATGCCCCTCGTGAACTTGCCGGGCCTGCCAAAGTGGCCTTGGACAAGGAACTCAAGCAACTCGACGACATCTACTACGACAACACGTCTTCGAGATGGAGCTCGAAAAGCTTGGTGAGAGGCGTGGTCAGCATGACCTCCTCCGGGATCACCCATGTAAGCAATCTCTCGACGATGTGGTCGGCAGCGCCGAACCACTACGACGAGGAAAACTCGCTTGAGAGAGGTGCTGAGGACCCGTACTTGATCAAGGACCCCTTGGAACGTGCCGAGGCCACCAAGCGGTTCCAAAAGCACTTCTCTCTTCCGCAGGACTCCAAGTTGATCTCGTCCTACTATGCGCACTTGATCAAAAACGTGCCAGTCTACGGTAAAATATATATTGGCGACTGCCACATCTGCTACAGATCCTTGATTCCAGGCACTAACACCTGGATGATCTTGCCCTTTGGCGACATTGAGAACGTGTACAAGGAGAAAGGGTTCAGGTTCGGTTACTCGGGCTTGGTCATTGTGATCCACGGCCACGAGGAGTTGTTTTTCGAGTTTGGGTCCTCGGACGCGAGGGACGACTGCGAGCTCTTGTTATTGCGGCAGATGGACTCGCAGCAGCGCAGGTTGAAGCTGGACACCGTCGATGTCGAGACGAGCGAGTACAAGCTCGCGGCGTCGCCCAGCTTGACCGATGCCAGGGTCCGGTTGTTCGAGAACAGGTTGAAAACGGTCTCTGGAGTGACGGTGCCGATCATTTTGGAAGATAATCCGCAGATCCAGACCGACTTCAAGCCCAAGAAGGCGCACAAGTTTGTTCTCTTGACGATCGGGTCCCGAGGAGACGTCCAGCCGTACATTGCGTTGGGCAAGGGCTTGGTGGCAGAGGGCCACAAGGTGAAGATCGTGACCCACGAGGAATTCCAGCCTTGGATCGAGAAACACGGCCTTGCCTTTGCTCCAATCGCCGGGGACCCTGCCGAATTGATGAACTTGATGGTGACTCATGGCACCATGAGTGTTGCTTTCTTGAAAGAGGCCTCGTCCAAGTTCCGTGGCTGGATCAGCGAGCTATTGGCAAGCTCCTGGGAAGCCTGCAAGGATGCAGACGTGTTGATCGAGTCACCTTCCGCAATGGCGGGCATCCATATCGCAGAGCTGCTCGGGATCCCCTATTTCCGTGCGTTCACCATGCCGTGGACCAAAACCCGCGCCTATCCACACGCATTCATCGTCCCCGACCAAAAGAGAGGCGGGTCGTACAATTACTTGACCCATGTGATGTTCGAAAATGTGTTTTGGAAGGGCATCAGTGGCCAGGTCAACAAATGGAGGGTGGAGACCTTGAAATTGCCCAAGACCAACCTCGACCACATGCAGCAGTCCAAGGTTCCCTTCTTGTACAACATTTCCCCAACGGTGTTCCCTCCCAGTGTGGACTTTCCTAGCTGGGTGAAAGTCACGGGCTATTGGTTCTTGAACGAGGGAAACATCTACGAGCCTCCGAAAGAGATGATTCTGTTCATGAAGAAGGCCCGTGAAGACGACAAGAAGTTGGTGTATATCGGGTTTGGCTCCATTGTAGTGTCGGATCCAAGGGAGTTGACCAAGCTGGTGGTGGATGCCGTCGTGGAGGCCGATGTCAGGTGTATTTTGAACAAAGGCTGGTCTGACCGGTTGGGCGCACTGGATGCCAAACAGGTTGAGGTGCAACTCCCGGACTGCATTTATAACACCGCCTCAGTTCCACATGACTGGTTGTTCCCACAGATCGACGCAGCAGTGCACCACGGAGGTTCAGGAACCACCGGTGCCTCATTGAGGGCAGGATTGCCCACCATCATCAAGCCCTTTTTCGGTGACCAGTTCTTCTACGCCAATAGAATCGTGGACATCGGAGCAGGAGTCGCCTTGCGGAAACTTAATTCAAGTTCCCTTTGTAAACTGTTGAAAGAGGCAACCTCCAATCAGCGTATAATGCAACGTGCCCGGAGTATCGGAGAAAAGATCAGAGAAGAAGAGGGAGTGAAGTTTGCCATCTCTGCTATATATTCCGAGTTGGAATATGCAAAGAAGTTGATCTTGAACAAGAGACTGATGTACGGGCCTGCGTTGGATAAGCAGAACGCAGATCTGGAAGAGGCAGCCAAGAAGGAAGACGATTCCTGGCTTATGGTGTGAGTTAGGAGACTGATTTATGGTATGCGTAGTAATTGAGAGAGTGTTTGTAGTTATAATTTATCAATAGAATTGTGCCCATATTGTAATTTGATTCAATACATTTTATTTTTCATAATAGAATTATTAATAATGACATGCCAAAAAATGAATTTTGGGTGCAGTAAAGAGGTGGAAGTCTCTTTCTTTATATATATATGTTACATTTCTTTTGGCATTTACACCTTCAATTGATAATATCAATTGATAATCCTCGTTCGTACCTTCAAAAATAGTCCTCCGCATTTGGATCGGTACAATTGTAAACAGTAATATGACTATCATGAGAATAATTCGTGGCCATCATCATCCGATGAGGATGTAAAGTCAACGTGGAAAGATAACTGGAAGGCTTGTTTGTCAAGTACCCGTAAGGGTTTTTCACCGTGGTGACAAGATTACCCGCGGTGGTGACGATATCGACGCTCTTGGAACCCGCAGCATACACAGGAGCATGCTCATGGACTTCCATCGTCATCAAACTCTTGGAATTCTTGAACGTTGCTAAAGGCTGGTCGTTTCTGATATCCCAAAATTTCACCGTTCCATCGGAATTTCCCGACACCAACTCCCTGAAGCCTCCTCTTTGCAATTGGATCTTTTTGATAGCAGAGTTGTTGGTTCTCCAGAACTTCACCATCGATTCCCTCGACGACAACCTTCTGTCGTAGACTCTGATGCTACCGTCATTGAAACCACAACAAAAGATACTTCCAGCGACTTGGTCAGATGTGATGGAACTAATGGCACTTGTGGAACGGGCAGGAATATCGACAATACACATTTCCCTCGGGGCATCCCACAACCGAATGATTTTCACATCTCCGGTGACCAATAAGGAGCCTCGCGATTGTTGCCATTCAGAGATCAACCCTGTGGAGCGAGAGGTTAACAATAAATCGGTCAAGGCTCTCCACGCAGACACCATTTGCACATCCTCTGTGGAGTTGAAGTTCTTGTACAATTTAACCACACCATCGGATGATCCTGTCAACAACAATGGAGAGTCGTCCTCGTTCAAGAACTTCACATCGGTGATCTTGGTTCCGAACGAATTTCCATTGGAGAATCTCGAGAGCATTTCGTTCTTTCGGTAATCAAAACAGCTCACCGTGTCCTTGTCATCGGTACAAACCAAGTAATCTTCGAACTGCGTGAATTTCAAAATCTTCGGCTGGGTCCTATTGTCCATGGAACAATAGATTTCGTTCCAATTACCTGTAGTGGAGAGACTCTTCTGGGCTTGGGTCTCGCCAATGATTTCCTCATTACGGTTTCTTCTCCAGATTTTCTTTGTGTACTCTTCACTTCCCGGTTCCTCCGACTGCTGAGGTCCAAGTTGAGGTTCTTGGAAATATTCACAACTGTAATCGAAGAATCCAGAGTGCAATGGGAGCTCGGGAAGCTGGGAAATGTCTCTACGTTTAAACCTTGGTGTTGGAGGTTTCTTCTCAACACCGTATCCCAAAGTGATAGGCTTAGAAGAAACATGCAAAAGGCCGTTCAAAGTCAAAGAGTCCCCGTTTCCCGAGTAGTTTTCACCATCATCAGTAAGGCTCAACGATTTCAACAAGTTCGAAATCGATAAAGAGTTTCTCAATTTCTCGGTGATGGACATTTGCGAGGAAGTCGAGGCCGAAGAAACGGCTCTTCTGTCATCCAGCATTGGTGTGATGGTCTGCGATGAGCCAAGATTTCCTGTGGTCTTGATGTTCAACGAGGCAGTTCTAGCTGCCGAGTTTGCTCCAGGATATCTACCCAGTACTCCCTTATTAGCACCTCTTTTCTTGACACTGAGCTCGTTCATGCTCAACAATTCACCATTTTCACTGTTTAAATTGACCGCGCTCTTCTGCAAAAGATATTGCTCCATTTCATGGACAATGGGGCCAAGTTTACTTTCGTTCAATTTCAAAAGAACGTAATCTACAATGTCCTGTGCATAGGCCTGCACTTCGTTATGAGGGTCCTCGGAAAAGATCAAAAGCAGCTTCCAAGCAGTGCTGAAGACAGTACCATACGATGGAGAACTTCTACGCACTTCATCGATAGCAATTGGATCATCGATCAAGACAATCTCTTCCTCTAGTTGACCAAAGGCACTCACCAAGAAGAAGGAAAGATACTTCAATACGAATTTACTGAAAAACACCACAATTTCTCGTCTCACAATAGGCGAGCCATCACCCATGGCGTTCAACACTGCGATTGCCAATCTGATCTCTTGTTGTTGGAGTTCGTCCCTGCCGAAGTTGTTCGTATTATGCTCTTCTTCCTCATTATTGACGTTTGGTAAGAAATTAGCCAAGGCCAACACAATGGACGCCCGCACCTCAGGTATAGGGTCGTTCAAGAGACTCACCAACCGGTCAAGCACTCCATCTTTATATGCGATCCACTTCCCCTCCGGATATTCGTCCCACAATTGAGACAACAAGAGCAGCGACCACTGCCTGAGGTGAGGATTCGAGGTTGTTTCCAAGATATTCAAGACGGTGGCATAATTCTTCGACGACACAAGTGCCTTCTTGTTACTGGCTTTGTTCTTGACAAAGAGAGAGAGGATAAAACAGCACATAGCCTTGTGCAGTTCCCCCAACACCAGAATACTAACGCTGTTGCTACTAGCTGGCACGGGCATGTTCAAGATTTGGAGGAAATAATCGTAACCGTCGTCCTTGGCCAATTCCTGTTGGGTGTTTTTATAGTCGACACCCAAGATTCTGGCCCAAATAAACGTCAATACCGGTTTCAGTTCCGGTGCAGGACTTTGCAAAAGCTTCAAGACGTAGGGGAAGATACCAATGGAGAGGGCCAAATAAACAGCCCAAGGCCCCAAATCTAGGAACCGGGAAAGCAACGTCAAGGCTCTAATACGATGCACTTGTGACAATAGCACCTGAAGCACGATAGGGAGTTGTTCTGGTGGTTGTCTGCTCTGGGACCCGTACTTCAACCACATTTCAAAGGCCGTTAAGTGCTGTTCAAAGAAGGTGGAGTGTTGGAAATTGGTCATCACTGGGTCCGGAACAATGGCTCTAGAGATGTTGCCATTGATTTCCGCCAACTGCTGGGCCTGTTGTTGTTGCTGGATCTGCAAATCTTGTAAACTTGTAGCAGGGTTCCCAGTGTTACGTTGGTTTACCAAGAGCTGGGACAAGATTTGGTCGATGGCCAAGTCAAAGGACTCCCAAAGTGGATGTGATCTCACTTCTGGGAGCGGGGGATCAGACATCGGATTACAACCCACTAATGGCATTATACGTTTAGCTAATAAGAAGTTCCTGAACAAGACGGCCACCATCAAATCTTGTCTGAACAACCGTTTGAAAAGGGGTCTTGACAACGTTGTCCATGCAATGGTATCCGTGATGGCCGTGAAGATCCAGTTCAACTCACCCAAGGGAGTACGTCTGTCGGTCAATTTCCCCGGAATGACAATGATGCCGTTTTCGTTGAGCAAGGAATCGTAGTAACCGTGTTTCTTTAACGGCGAGTTCATCACAAACCACCGCACACTGATTTCTATTGGGGAGGTCAAGCAACAGGTGAACAAGTCCGCAGGGAGATCCGGGTTCATGGGAAGGAACTCTGAGGACTGGCAGGCGGCCAATTGGATCGAATCAATATATGCCGAGGTGGGAGATGGTGCAGAGATGTCGTGGTTGCCGTTGTTGTCGTCGTCGATTCTCTTTTGAACAAATTTTTTGAAGTTGGTGATGATATTTCCTGCAGAGTTGCAGTCGTAGACGTAAATACATGGAGCACCGAGCCATGTTTGAAGGTCGTAGAGTGAGATCGGGATATACTGTGTGTAACCTCTGTTGAACACCCAAATCTCCCCACTCAGAGTCGGCTGCGGCACTCCATGACCGTTGTAATGGAACAATATTCTTTCGTCTTTGGAAGAACGTCTCAACTGGTTCAAAAATCTTTTCAAGTCCTCGACAGAAGGGTCTAAAGATTGCTTATACTTGGTTCTCAACGATAGGATCTCGAGATTCTTCTGAATGGCATCACCAATGGCCTGGAGACATTTCTTTGTGTCGGTGAAATTGGCCGGATTGATGCCACCTTCCGTCACAGCACACGGGTGGGTCTTGACGATGTCGGGAGGATCCACTCCCAAGTTCAAACACAACACTATCGCGGCACTGACCGTCTTTTGTCTATCTTTCATGATTTTCCAATCCAATATCGGCTGGTAGTTTCTGTAATTGGCCAACTTCTCTTCCTCGGTCATGGGGCTGCCTGAAGTGTTGTGCCTCTTGTCGTCGTAGTAGATGAAAAAACTGTTGGCGAGGATATCCATGTACTCCGGCGAGGAGTATTCTTCTTCGAAGCCATGTCTCATTTCCATACCAGCCAGATGCACTTGCGCTTGTTGTGTGTTTGAGGAGGCCTCGTCTTGGCCGTGTCCATTTGTTTGCGGTGTTGGCAACTGCTCTTGCTGTTTCACGATATCTGGAGTGGAACTCTGTATCATTGTGCCACTTTGGGTCACCACATCTGCTGCCATTTGCAATGGGTATGATCAAAAGCAGTGGAGAGGAGTTGGTAAAGTGATGACAAGGTGACCGAGCCGTTCGATTGGTTTGTTCGATTGATTCAATCACTCTTTTCAAAACAGGCAAAAAGTGAATGTAATGAAACCTTTGATCAACTTTTCAAAGCAAAGCTTCAATCTCGATTTAGCACCAATGCTTTTTTTTCAGTGTTATTTTCTAGTTATCTCGCTTTAAAGAACAATTTTCCCTCCAGGCGATCTGCTGGTTTTTCAATTTTTAGCGACTGTCACAAACGGAAAAATGATTTTTGAGGCACTACAGGAAAGGGGGTGATGGGAGGGTGGAATGGGGTGATGGGCTGGTGATGGGCAAGTGCTAGTGCGATGGATCAATGATACTGAGTTGTGGTTGAAGGGAACTGTGGTGCGACCTATATTGAAAGACGGTTTTGATGTTAAATTGAAATTTCTGTAGGCGCTGTGGGAAGAAACTTATAAAATGAGTTTGGAAGGAGTTTGATGAGCAGTAAGTTATGTTGATTGGAAGGGTCTGATTTTGAAGAACAATATAGTGGATCAGGGCCGGGATCAGGGCAGAGATTAGAGCGGGAGTTAGAACAGGGATCAGAGCAGTGCATAAAACAATGCAAGCTTTCAAATGAAGTATGTCTTCAATCCTCGTCGAATATTTTGTCAGTCTCGATAACGTAGAAGGGGTTACAAAGGTAGAGTAATACTTGCACTGGGCTTGAGTCGCTTACTACGGTAACTTTTTTTGAGACTCACAAACTCACAAATCTCCCCACACAACTCGAATTATCAGTCACTTTTACTATCCAACACTTCTATTATCAAACTCTTCATTCAATTCCATCACTGCATTCATTCCTCTTTACCTTATTTCCTCCCTTCCTCTTTCTCATTTTCCAGCAAAAAAATTCTCAAACGCAAAAAACGAAAAGTGAAAAATTTAAAATCCAAAATCTAAAGGCAGCAGAGAAGGCCAAAAAATGGAAGATGCCAAACGACTTAGTTTGAAAAGCCATTTAAAAATTCGAAAACGCCTTTAGGTCATCAGATCAGTTTTCATAGACACAGATAGACATCACTAGAACGAAACCACGTTCAATACCAAGTGATTTTGGATAGCGCTGTACATATTTCGCCATCGAATTGCTTTCCCACAATGTCGTCTGAAATAGCTGGAACCATTGAGGAGATCGAGATGGAGGAGCTTCGAACACCGTGCGAGAAGTGCCCGAAGCCCGGACCAAACCTGGGGATCTCGCTTCATCAAAGAATGCTGAGTGCGTGCACAGGCTCGTTGATAACGTCGTTGGTGGTGACACCGTTCGATGTGGTGAGAATACGACTCCAGCAGCAACAAGTGTTGATGCCCGCCATGTTGGCCAAAAGCGACCAGTGTTGTAATTCTGTGTTTTGGCAAGACAACACCGGGGAACTACCCATCAGGAAACAGGCCAATGCCACGAAAGCCACAGTGACAGAGTTCTGTGCCACGAACACCTGTGCTCAAGACACCAAGATCAAAGGCACGTTCTCGGGAATATCGAGGATCTATGCCACAGAAGGGTTCCCCTCATTATACAGAGGCTTAAGTCTCGTGCTCTTGATGGCGATCCCATCGAACGTGGTATATTTTTCCGGTTACGAGTACCTTCGGGACGCCTCGCCGATCAACCATTACACCGTCTTGAATCCTCTTCTATGTGGATCGTTGGCCAGGGTGCTCTCTGCGACCTCTGTAGCTCCAATTGAGTTGCTCAAGACGAGACTCCAGGCCATCCCTACCACGACACATCTAGATTCTTCCAAGTTGATGGGTCTTGTCTTGAGAAACTCGTTCAAAGAGATCCAACAATGCGGCATTTCGTCCTTATTCAGAGGTTTGCAGATCACTTTATGGAGAGATGTGCCTTTCAGTGGGATCTACTGGTCTTCCTACGAGCTCATATCGCATGCATTACAAAAGAGAGTCTCTTTTTTGAATTTAAAAGACACAGAACTGTCTCCAGGTCTTGTCAGTAAGAAAAGTAAAATCGATTATAAAGTGTTCACGATCAGTTTTTTTAGTGGATGCTTTTCGGGTATCATTGCTGCGGTGCTGACGAACCCGTTCGATGTTGGTAAGACCAGGTTACAAGTTTCTGCGAAGAAGCAACAGAAGACCATGTTCAAGTTTTTGTTTGAGATTGTTAAAAACGAAGGTCCTCTGGCCTTGTATGTGGGATTGTTGCCTAGATGTCTCAAGATCGCACCTGCGTGTGCTATAATGATCAGTACGTATGAGCTCAGTAAACGGTTTTTTGCGTCTTGAGATGACGTTTGTTTTTCATGTATATAGTGCAAGCATCATGTATAGAATAATGAGATGAGATGATTAATGGGATGAGGGAGTAGAGAGTAGATTACGGAGTGGTAGTATCTAGAGTTGTAGTTTCTAGAGTGGTAGAGTGGTAGTATTTAGAGTGGTAGTATCCAGAGTGGTAGGAGTAGTAGAATATAGAGTAATATATAGAGCAGTATTGTACTATAGAGCAGTATTGTACTATAGAGCAGTATTGTACTACTAGAGCAGTATTGTACTACTAGAGCAGTATTGTACTACTAGAGCAGTATTGTACTACTAGAGCACTAGTACATAGTTGACAAAAGTCCTTTTGTCGAACGGTGACCTGCTTGCACATCGATGTTGCTCCGACTCTTCGTGTCACGTGCCCCTTCACGTGACCTATTGCACTCTAAAAGCGCACTCGTTTCTTTTTCCCACAAAATGCCCAGCCGTAAGGTCACGTGATATTGTGTGATTTTCCCAAACTCATTTCGCATGTTATAATTTTTTACTTCTCTTCAAATTGTATCACAAGTCATCACAGAGACATCACGAGACAGAGCCCGGATCGGCGAGGTTAAGAGAGAAGTCCCAGATTACAGTTAGAGACGCATTGGTTGATCGAGATTGCAAGTTTTTGTACTGCTCTTGAACTGGACTATTGAAAGCGAGAACCACAGTTCCGATTAATTCCAAGAGCAAAGATCCAAGATATCATCAGATAAAGCACCATTAGAACATCAAGAAACACGCCAAGTTTGAACAAGGAAACATGAGTGGGACCAACAACGGGGAAGGCCAAACACATGTCGACCCAACAGACTCCACTTCTGCAGCTTTGCTAGAGCAGTTGATATACGTAGACTCGTTCATGCCCGAGTCTGATCCAACGGCATTTGACAACCAACTCACAGCGGAATTGGCAGCGTTTGCCGACGATCTGTTCATATTCCCTGATGAGGACAAGCCTAAGGGCCTTGGGAACGACGATTATGACATATTTGGGCGCAACGACAGCACCCCATTGAACGGCAACGCCAATGGTAACAGTAACAGTAACAGTAGTAATAGTAGTAATGACGTAAAAAACGAGGCCAATAACCTCAACAACGTAAATATTCATAGTGCAGACGGTGGCCAGGACCGCTTCGACCACAACGGGTTCACGGGAATGGGCCAACACACACCGCAGCCGCTGCACGGGCAGGGTCCTTCACCGCCGAGCACGCAGATCAACCCGGATTTGTTGTCGCAGAGCCTTGTGACGATCTTGTCGTCGCAGCAGAGCAGCCACAACTCGGTGATCGACTCGTTGTCGACGAGCTTGCTCGCCAGCGTGCCTAAGATCCAGGTGCCTCCAGGAGCGATGGCCACGTTGTCCAATGCCGGGTTGTCCCAGATCCAGATCGATGCTCTTGCAGCGTTGATAGCGCAGCACCAGGCGAAAACGGCCTCTGGCACAAGCAGTTTTGCGGATCTGGGCTTTGGCAGTGCCGGTATCGCCCACAACAACACCTCAAAACCGGCCAATGCCAACGACAACGTGAATTTCCACGACAGTGCCATGAGCACGTTGAACTTGTTGACCTCCAACATGAACGTGATCAACAACTTCACCCCGGTGCAGACGCAGAACTCGAACCACACGCAGTTGTCGAACCTCGTGTCGATCTTGAACGCCAACTCGCCGCTCCCTTTGCCGCAGCAGGTGCAACCGGAGCCCATCCAACAGGTGGACCACCAATCGCAGCCGTCCTCCGCCGTCACCACGGCACCACCGTCGATATCTTCCAACAACAACAACGTGGCATCCTCCTCGGGACTGCCCTCGCAGATCACGTTGCCCTCGCCGTCGTCGTCCACGTCGTCCACCATCGTAAAACAGGAGCCCGTGGCGTCTTTGACGTCGTTGGCCTCCCCAGATGATGACGCCAACAACGACAAGAGACGCAGAAACACAGCCGCCTCGGCGAGATTCCGGATCAAGAAGAAGTTGAAAGAGCAGGAGATGCAGCGGAACATCCGCGAGTTGAACGAGAACTCGCACAAGTTGCAGATGCAGATCCAGCAGTTGGAGATGGAGAACCGCTTGTTGCGGAACTTGGTGATCGAGAAAGGTGCCCAGAGGAACAACGACGAGTTGGAGAAGTTGAAGCAACGTGCTAGAGAGGGCATTTGAGTTGGGGAGGTGACAATTTCGTCTTTGCTTAAGAGTTTGGAACGGTGTTAGAATGGGTTTAGATCGGTATAGCGTTGTACATGTGTATTATCAATAAGAGGGCTTAATTATTATTACTCATCTGCTATACATCAGTATTTTCTTTTGTAAATCCCAGTCAACGACCCATACCCCAAGGTGTTGTTCTTCATAATATCAAGCAACTGGATCAACTCTGAAGTCTCGCTCTTGTCAAGTGTCTCGGTAGCTTCCTCGTTCAAGGCAACCACCTGGAACACATATCTGTGTGGTCCATGGTTCAAAACGGGCCGTGGGCCATGGTAGCCAAGTTTCAATTAAATGTTTTTAAAAAGATTCTTGAAATCGGCAAGGTTGCTGATGAGCTCATTGTCATGGGCTCTGAAATTGTAAAACCAATAACCTAAGTTTTTCTCAATGAATTGGAGGACTCTCATTTTGGTTGTTTGGTGATGATACTGGAACTGGTTGTGATCCGTAGATCGCTTCACGTTTATATATATTCACTGAGGCAGAACTCTCGTTCCAAGATTGCAAGTGGTCTGTATTTCTCTTGGGCTTGTGATTGGGACTATACGGATGGGTCCCATATCGTCGGTGGCCCACTAATAGCAATTGGTACTCCAACTCATGACCATATGGAACCAAAAAACTCGTTTCTCTTTCAACGAAATCCGTGATAGTTTAGTGGCTAGAATTACCGCTTGTCGCGCGGTAGACCGGGGTTCAATTCCCCGTCGCGGAGTGTTTTTTTTTTTTTTTTTGCCTGGCTTCGGGCTGGTTAGTTGGTTCATTGGTAGGTTTGGAAGCAAATTAGACTACTATCAGGACTATCTGGACCAATAGCATTACCAGAACGACTTGGCAGTTCCATTGGGCTAGTTCCATTTTTTTTTCTACAATAATGAGTAAGTGACTCTATGCTCAGTATTTTACTATGTACAAAGTTGTGCTTCAAGCTATATCTATCCAGTTCACAATAAACCCACCAACCTCTTGACCTGAGTCAAGTTTTCCTGTGCAATGACACTTGCCCTCTCATTTCCGATCCTTATCACCTTCTCAAGATACTCAGGATCGGAAATCAACTCGTTATACGCCTCTCTTGGACCTTTCAACTCTTCAATTACAAGATCACTGGCATAGTCTTTCAACTGCTGCTTGGAAAATTGGGCCACTTCCTTGACGGTGTCCGGTAAAGGCTCATTTTTCACTGCATTGATGATGTTGATCAAATTGGAAACCCCAGGTCTTCTTTCTGGATCATAGGTAAGGTTGCCTTCTATAGAATCGGTGATGGCTTTCGAAAATTTGTACCTAATGGAGTCCGGTTGCTCGGTCATCAACACTTTTGACAACTCGTTTGCATCTGATTTGGACATTTTCTTCTCTGGCTCCCTCAAGGAGGTGATCTTCTTCGTTGGTGCGAAAAGAGTCTTTGGTAAAGTGTAATGCTCTTCCCCTACAAGTCTATTGAAAGCTGAGGCGATTTCTCTTGTCAATTCCAAATGCTGCTGTTGGTCTTGGCCTACAGGTACGTGCGTAGAATTATATAGCAAGATGTCGGCTGCTTGCAATGCCGGGTAGCTGAAGAGTCCCAATTTGGCACTGCCGATGTTTTCCCCCCATTTGTCACCTTCTTCCTTGATATGGGCTTTACTCTTGAATTGAGTCATACGGTTCAACGAGCCCAAGTTGGTCACCGTGGCCAATATCCAGTATAATTCGCAATGTTGTGGGATACCCGACTGGATAAGCACGATGGCCTTTTCCGGGTCGATCCCACTGGCCAAAAGGGAGGCCACACACTCGAGTTTCCGCTTTCTCAAGGATTCAGGCACCTGCCTCACTGTGAGCGCATGCAAATCGGCCAAGCCAAAGATCAATCGAGTGTTCTCATGGAGCTGGTCCGACTCTGACACGGCATTTGTGAGCTCTTTCCATACTTTGACGGCGCCAAAATAGTTCCCAAGATGAAATTGGCCCGTTGGTTGGATGAGACTGAAGATTGTGCTCCCACTTGGAATGTTTTGTATGGTGGTTTGGTCTGTGCGGAGTACTGATTTCTTCAGAGAGGCATCACTGAAGCCTCTTTTGGAATTTCTCACGTTGACAAAAGCGTTCCAACACATTGTGTATGACTTCGACCGTTTCACAAACATCTTTGCAACCGCTTTGCTCGTCTAAATTGCCGATTCACCCGCCAATAATGCGAATTTTCACCTCCTTTACCCAGTTTTCAGATTTTTCAGATTTTTTCAGGCCCGATTTTTTTTCAGCTGATTTTAGTGAAAAAAGAAATGGACAAGAGATGACAAGAGGTGACAAGAGGTGAGAAAAGGTGAGAAAAGGTGACAAGGCTGTGAATTTGAAGAATTAGTGTTGAATTATAGTTGTTACTGGTTCACTTTTACTGATTTACTAATTTGCTTTACCGTTGCTTTACTGTTCTACTTACTGTATCACTTCATTTAATCCGCTTATACATCAATAGCCCACCTACAAATAGAGACCTTCCAAGTTCTCTTCGATCTTGTTCTTCAATACTCTTTCCTTAGCACTCTTGAAGTCTTCTGAAGTGACTTGCATTCTCCTCTCTCTCAAGGCCAACAAACCAGCCTCCGTACAGATGGCCTTAATATCGGCACCAGACAAATCGTCTTTGGCATTGACCAAGTCTTCCAAATTCACGTCTGGAGCCAAGTTCATCTTGCTGGTGTGGATGCTCAAGATCTTCTTCTTCGTCTTTGGATCCGGGTTTTCGAACAAGATCTTTCTGTCGATACGTCCCGGTCTGATCAAGGCAGGGTCCAAGGTCTCGATCTTGTTGGTGGCCATGATCACCTTGACGTCACCTCTGTCGTCGAAACCGTCCAACTGGTTCAACAACTCCAACATGGTTCTTTGGATCTCTCTCTCACCACCGGAGGTCGAGTCGTAACGCTTGGTACCGATGGCATCGATCTCGTCGATGAACACGATGGAAGGAGCATTGTCGGCAGCCACTTTGAAGATCTGTCTCACCAATCTTGGCCCGTCACCCAAGTATTTCTGGATCAATTCGGAGCCCACGATTCTCAAGAAAGTGGCACTGGTCTGGTTGGCAACGGCTTTCGCCAACAACGTCTTACCTGTGCCTGGAACACCGTACAAGATGACACCTTTTGGAGGCTTGATGCCCATTTCCTCGTACAATTCCGGATGTGTGAGGGGCAATTCGACGGCCTCTTTGATCTCTTGGATCTGGTTCTCCAAGCCTCCGATGTCTGCATACGACTCTGTAGGCGACTTGTCCAATTTCATCACAGAAACCATTGGATCGGTGTCATCTTGTAGTACACCAATGATGGAGACGGACTTATGGTGCAACAAGACCGAGCAACCGGGCTCTAATAACCCTTTGTCGACAAAAGACAATATGGAGACGTAGTATTCTGGGCCTGAGGATGATGATACAATGGCATGGTCGTCGTCTATGATCTCTTCTAAAGTTCCAATCGACATTGGCGATCCTCTCACGTCTTCGAGTTTTTCCCGCTCTTCTGCCTGCTTGGCCTCTGTTGGTTGGGCATTCTCCTGGTTCGTGACAAACTCTTCCTCCAACAACAAGTGGTCCTTGATTCTTTCCATCTTCAACAATTTCAATTTACATCTTGTATTTGGATAAACATTAGGCAACTTGGCTGTTGTTGCTGGTCCCTTTCTCTTCTTTCTGCCAAACTTCGATTGTACAGGTGGCTCGTATTTTGGTTTCTCTTTTTTCTTGTCATTTTTCTTACCTTTCCCATTTTGCATGGAAGCGTCTTGACCCATCTTGATTTCAATTGATTCTCTTTCAAGATTGCTTCAATTGGTTTATTCGATCGTGTCTCGTCGATTATCAAAGCTCTAATTTGTTTGCAATCTTTTTTTTTGCATTTCCAAAATTCTCAAAATCTGTGTTTTTTTTCTTCTGCCTTTGATCGCCACCTGAATTTTGGGGTTGGGTGGAATGGGAGCTGAGGTAGGTGAGGGAGGAAATATGTGAGGAGTGAGTGAAGAGTGAGTGAAGAGTGAAGAGTAGGATTATGTGTCCGATGCAATGTAGTTCTATCGTAGTTCTACCGCTGTGCTAGTGTCAATCTGGTGTCTGTATAAGCCAACATTCAATACACTGTTAAGTAATCACTGCACAAAAGTGACCACCTCTATTCTGTAGACATGGATCTGTATTATTCGACTTGGCACCATCGGGAAGCTCAATCTTGGTCCAATTCTTGCTGAGCAGATCTGTAGACTACCTCCCAACTACCTCCCAACTTCTATTTGCCATTTGCCCTATTCCAAATGCTCACTTTGGTCTGATGTGGGTTGGTATCCACGTCTCATTCCTACACCTACTACAACACAAATGACCATAAAACAGGACTCAGCCGTTCAAATGCAAAACTACCTTCGCCAAAACTTGTTCAAAGCTTCAAATATCCCAACACCCCTTCTTAAAGACCTCACCCAAACCTGCACCACACCTAATGGACCCCAATCATCTAAACCCAAACTCCATCTCGCTCACATCTTGATCCCAAAATACCCAAATTCTTTCAAGAAATTGGGCGTGTGGTCTAGTGGTATGATTCTCGCTTTGGGTGCGAGAGGCCCTGGGTTCAATTCCCAGTATGCCCCAAATTTTCATTTATTCTTTTTTTTTTTTTTTGTCTCTTGAATTTTCTCCTCACACTTAATTTTTGGCACTTTTAACATTTTGTTGTGTTCATTTTTGAACCATCAAGAGACAAACATCGAGTCTGAACGCCGAGTCTGAACACCGAACGGAGATCTAAATTGCAACCTGGCATGGTGGGTTCGTTAGCGCCGCCGGGAATCGAGAGTTTCAGCAAGATGAACATCGTGTCGTTCTCACAAGTGGTGGATTTGAAAGAGCATTCCACTACGAAGTGTGCCCTGATATACAAAGACCAATTGTTCATAGGACTTCAAGACGGACATGTGAATATATACGAGATAAAAGATGACATATTGGAGCTTCGACACCATTTGAAAATGGGAGATGGTGCAATTGACCAGTTGGAAGTGCTACCTGACGTGGAATATCTCTTATTATTATCCAATGGATTCATACATATTTATACGCTATCAGATTACAAATTGGAGCAGAAATTGGTCAGTTATAAGAATTCCAACCTTTTCAAAGTGTTTTCCAGCACGGAAGAGTTCTCTGGACTGAACAAGCAGGGCTCTTACTTCGATGACTCCTATCTCGAGAAGAATTCCCTCATGGACTATAGTGACTCGATGTCTTTGATAACACTGAGCAGCGTGAATCAGCTCCACAACATACACCACAGCCATAGAATTGGGGCCAACATTGACGAAAACCTTTTCGACACTTCCATGGCCACTTCCACGCTACTCATACCGCAGGACAAGGTCCCCGATTACAGATCTTACATAGCTATCTGTTGTCGTCGGAAACTCATAGTGTATTGCTTCATCAAAGACGATTTCAACAGCAAAATAGAGTACAATTTGAATGACAAGGTTAAGGATATGGAGTTCTTGTCGGGGGAAAAGTTATTGGTGGCATTGAACAACAACGACTTAAACGTAATCGACCTCTACGACAGCGATCCTGTCGCTGCAGTCACCTTGGTGAACTCATTACCCTATCTTTCGAGCTCCGTCGTGACTTCGTCGTCCACGTTCAGTTATTTCAGGACCCATAACTCGAAACTCTCCATTGTGAGGACATTGCCCAACATAAATATCATCTCCAAGGAAAATGTGCTGTTGAAGGTGAATGACCAAGGCGAATTTCTCAATTACAAGAAGAAATCCACCAAGAAAAACCCACTTTATTGGGCGAAACCTCCAGACAATGTGTTGTACTGGTTCCCGTATTTGGTTTTGCAGTATGACAATGGGATTGTAGAGTTCAGGAAAGTGAGAACCGGAGATGTTCAACAAGTAGTAAGCGTAGGAATGTCCAATGGGAGCTCTAATGCCCCAACTAATATCAAAAAAATCAAGTTTACCGACAATCAGCTCTTCATAATCACTGAAAGAGGTGTGGAAGTGTGGAACCGTAACTCGTTCAAGGAACTTCTTAGTCAAGCAAGGAAGTCAGAGAGGTTTGAAGATGCCATCTCTTTAATTGAGATGCTTCAACCTTCCGTTTGTGAGACGGAATTCGATGATTTATTTGGTAAATATGTTCACGAAGAAGAGAGCCACGACCATCCTGCCGGTTTGGAGCCGAATCAACATCTCATCACGGAACAAGATAAGAAATTTCTATTGTTGAGGGAATTCCAAATCAAATATGCCAAAACGTTATTTGAAAAAGGCGATACCAACAGAGCTGTGGACTTGTTTACTTCCTTTATGGCCCCACCGGACACCGTAATACCTTTATTCCCGAACTTGGAAGAAGAAATAATGGAGGTTGACCATGAAGACGATGTGAAATCCATTAGTGAGGAAGTTTCCACCATACCGTCACCTCGAAAGAAACGGGACTCGTCCTCGATGTCTCCTAAAAAGGCAAGTAACCATACCTTTGCACATCAACACTCTCACAAGATGAGGTGCATTGTAAGTTTGATTCCATATTTGACCGACACAAGACGGAAATTGAATAAAATGCTCAATCCAGAGTCACCGAAATTCGAATGGAAAGGTGTGACCATTAGTAAGAACTTGTATTTATCCAGTAGAGAGGGGGAAAGCACCGACAATTCCAATTCTTTGGAGAAAATGATCGAGTTGGTGGATACAACATTATTCCGTAGTTATCTCATATCGTCTCCCAGATTGGTGGGCCCTCTATTGAGAGTTAATAATTATTGTGATATTGATGTAGTTGAGCGAGACTTACAAGCTCGTTCAATGTTCAAAGAGTTGATCGATTTTTATTATACCAAAAAATTGCATAAAAGAGCTTTGGAATTATTATATTCTCGGGGGAAGACCAACGAGGGTAATTTACTGGGACCTTTGCCCACTGTACAATATTTGAAAAAATTGGATAATGACTATTTGTCGTTGATATTCCAGTACATCGAGTGGCCTATATCTGTAGATATTGAGTATTGTAGAGACGTTTTCATCAACGATACCATTGAAAGTGAGTCTTTGAACAAATTCAAAGTCTTGAATTTTCTCGAGTCCAAGTTGGATGACGACAAAGGGCTTGATATCATTCAGAATTATTTAGAGCATTTGATATTGGAATTGAATAATGAAACGACAAAATTCCAAAACAGGTTGATCGAGATTTATATGAGCAAACTGGAGACTTCCAAATTGGAGTCTCTGTTCAAGGAGTTAAATTCCTTCGACCATAAAAAAGTTTTGAAAATGATTGACGATTCTGGTGATCAGAGGTTTTTATTGGGCAAGACCATCATTTTGAGTAAATTGAAACAACACGAACAAGTCTTGGACGTGTTTGTGTATCAATTGAATGAGTATGACCATGCTATGAGTTATTGTAACAGGATTTATAGAGAGGAAGGACCAGAGGAAGGACAAAAATTTTTGATGCTGTTGTTGACGAAGTATTTAGAGAGTAAAACCACTCTAAGTGAGGCATTCAAATTGTTATCGAGTCAAGGGTCCCGGTTGAATTTTGTTCACGTGTTGGACAAATTGCCTGCAGACATGAAAATATGCGACTTGAGTAAATTTTTGAGTTCCAGTTTGAAGCAGAATGAGGTGGAGTCTACACAATCACAATTCACTCGTAATTTGATCAATTTGAGGAAAATCAAGTTGAAAGAGGAGTTGTTAAAGTTGAAAAGTGGGAATGTCATTATCGATGAAGATTCCACTTGTAAAATTTGTAAGAGAAGATTCGGATACAGTGTACTCAGTTGGCTCCCCGATAACACCGTTGTGCATTATGGTTGTAACAAGAAGATATAACTAGAGTGAGATAGATAGAGAGATAGTGACTAATAATATTTACAATGACCCCCATTAACCCCCATTAACCCCCATTAACCCCCAATTGAACCCTTCTTGTTCCGCCCTCTGCGCGGGACAAACACAAGAACAACCCCAGGGACAAACACAGGGAAAACCCCAAAATTCTCTGTCTCAAATTATTTTTTTTTGTCTTAATCATGTGTAAAAGGAGTGTTCAGCCAGTTGTAATCAGTGAAAGGTGTTGTTTGGTTGTTGAAATTGGAGCAATTGTGGATTGAAATGCCCTTAATAACGGTGTTGGGGCTCAGCCCGTTCGTAATATCGTTCATAGGACTCTATATTTTGTCGCACAAGGTGATTTATTTCCTCATACCCAGTCTTTTCGAGATTTCCAATGTGGTGGTGGATTACGAAGCGTTGGGACTTGGACCCGAGTACCAGGAGCAACAACAGCAGGAATTGCAGCAGAAATTGAGCAAGATGAGTCAATGGGTGCCTAGAATAGGCACGGGCAGCTTTGCCACGGGAAAAGTGGGCCGTTTCATCACCAGTCAGCCTCTTTTCAAAGAGTTTGTGCATCACTTGTTCAGTTTGAACTTTTCGCTATCGTTGTTGGTGATGGAGTTGTCGCTCTGCGAGATTGAGAATTTCTTGCCGCAGGAGAGCAGGTTGATCCTCTGGCACACGATCATACCCGTGGTAACGTTGCTTTTGACGTTGGCGATCCCATTGACGATCACATTGCTTTTAACAGACAGGTATCTCCCCAGATGGCACAACAATTTGTACTATTTGGTGTCGCTGGCGGTGATGGTGTGCTGGTTGTACTTCTTGAGCGAGTTGGACGTCATCACGGGGATCAGAACCGACAAACTGCAGCACAAGATCTTGTCCAAGTACGTTTCAGAGTTGACCCTATTGGGCATAACGATGATCGCCGTCTTGGGAGGTGTCGGGACGATCTCCAATCCGTTCTACGAGTTGGTCAAGAAGCCCACGCCGGTCTCCAAATACGAGATCGACAAAGTGGTGCAGAGCATCAAGACCACCGACCAGATCTTGGCGATGCGGGAGGCCGATATGAGTCGGTTGAAGGCGCAAAACGGTGCTGGTGGTGGAGAATTGAAGCTGCTCCAAGACGAGACGAGTGCCATTTTGCAATTGAAGAGCTCGTTGAACCGGGAATTGGTGAATAAGAGTTATAAATTGCAAATGCAGCAGCAAGGCGACGAAAAATCGTTGAATCAGAGACTCATCAAGCTCCTGAAGAAAGGTTTTGCCGTGTATTGTGTGTATAGATTGATCTCGTTGTTCTTATTGAAGTTGCCGTGGCTCTTATTTGATAATATACTATCTGGGCACGGGGAGCAAGGCAGTTCTGAGGATGAGGAAATGGCCAGAGATGCTTTAGCGGTGACTATAGCCAAGGTTATCACCCAATTCAAGTACGGTGATGCCCTTGAAGAAGATCTGTTGATCAACCAGATCAGTTTCCTCCTATCGGGAGGGCTCTTTTTGTGTTCCGTGTCCAGTGTGGTGAATACGTTCCACTCGTTGCTGAAACTTCTACCACACTCGTTCAAGAGCACAACTTCCACCACTCAAATAGACAGTAATGGCAAGAAAAAAGCCGTCTTGAGATCACTTTTGATCTCCGAATTGCTCGGCATCTACACTTTGCTGACAGTGTTGTTGCTCCGGTCGAATCTTCCAGTTGCCCTATCGTCAAATATCGACTCGGCAATCGGTGGGGATCCTTTGGAGCTGACGTTTGTCGAGAACTGGTTCGACAAAGTGAGCATTGTCACTTGTTTCAGTACCTTGATAGGTATAAGCATCGACGAGTTCTTGAATCAAAACGATTTTGGGCTCGATGGATACGATGAGGATGGTGTATTCTTCGACGAGGAGAAGTTTATTGAGAATGGCAAGATTTTGTAGTGTTATGGAGTAAGTGGAATGAGTATTGGCTTGAGTAGAGTAAAAATTAAGTGAACATTTACTTGAATTCTAACATTTTTGATGGTAAGTACATGTAATATATAGTTATCTTCTGTTATTTGACCGGTTTAAGATTATTTAGGGTTATGGACTAAGTCAAATGAGTACTGACTTGAGTAGAGTCGAGATCAATTGGATATTGACACTGAGTAGAGTAAATTAATTGTAAATTAATTGAATATTGACCCGAACTTCATATTTTTGATCGTGATTACTTGTAATATATAACTATATTCTACTATTTGAACATTTTGATAATACTTTATGGTTTTACTGGACCAAGTCAAATGAGTATTGACATGAAATGAGTGACTACACTTGATTGAATATCGACTTGAATTCATCTTTTGATCGTATTTACATGTAATATATAACTATATTCTATTAATTTGAACCTCTCAAGCAACCAGCAGGTCCTCTGACTTCTCAGAGGCAAAGGCCTCGTCCAATTTTCCATTCTCCCGCATCAGCTTCAATATCACACTTCTGTCCACCAAGATCTGTGGAAGCTTTTCATGCTTGGCCAAGTTCAAATTCCAGTGTTTATCGTCACCTTTCCTCCACAAGTTTTCCCAGTAGACAGTGGTTGGGAATTTGAACTCGTCGATCACCGTGGACAAGTCTGCCACGGTCTCCTGCGAATAAGTTGGTCTAAATTGTCCCGAATACCAGATGTGACCATCTTTATTTCTCTTTCTCAAGGCCTCCGCTTCTTTTCTCTTGGACACTTCTCTCATATGTCTCAATTCCAAGAGCCCGTTGTACAGTTTCAACAGCTGGTCATGGTTCTCGAACTCTGCAACACAGAGAATCTCCCATATGTCTCTTCTCTTTGTAGGTTTCTTGTTCTCCCAGTTCGGTCTCTTGAACAGTTTCTTTATTTGATAATTACTCAAGTGAGGAAGTTGCGAGTATATGACTTGACCGCTTTCGATGTTGTGGAATAAATAAACGTGTGGCGCAAACCCTTTGCTTTGCAACCATTGAGTGGTGCGGAATTTAGATGCCATGGCGATGAATAAACGGTGATTAGTGGCTTCGTAGTGCTGGTCCTTGACCCTTTCTCGTTGTTCTAAAATCAAAAATTCGATCCTCTGAAAAAAAAAGTGAAAAAATAATTTTGGTGAATGACAGATGGACGGTTCAATAGGGGTGGTGTAGTGATGTAGTGATGTAGTGATGCAGTGTAGACTAAGTGTCGATCTGATGAGTTTGTTCTGTTAGTGAGCACTAGTATGTGTAGAACGTGGGTTAGTATTGGCATTACTTATTACCATTACTTATTACCATTACTTATTATCTTTACTTATTACCATTACTTATTACCTTTACTTATTACCATTACTTATTACCATTACTTATTACCATTACTTATTACCATTACTTATTACCTTTACTTATTACCTTTACTTATTACCTTTACTTATTACCTTTACCTACCATTAATTACTAACACTACTTCACTAACTACCAATCTCCCTCTACCCTCTTTCCTCTACTTCCACTACCCAATTCATTCATGGACATTAAAAATTAGATTATTATTCGTATATGTATGTATAAATATAATGTTTTGTAAAGATCGTATTGAAAATAATAAAAGAAAATATATCGACCAATCCAGAACCTCATTTTTGTTTCTTTGAAACATCTTCCTCACTTTCAGAGTTGTCTGGGGTCAATAAGGCAGAAGTTTTCAGTTGCTGTGCTTTCTTTTGAGCTGAAGCACCTTTGGAATTCAGTTTTCTGTTTTCTAAAAACTCATGGTACTTCTCAATGGTCATCTTTTTAGCATTTTTCTTATATTCATCTATTCCATGATACTCAGTGCCATAGATCTTGTCCCAAATGGTGAAGAAAGGTTGAGAGAAGTTGTTCTTGATACCGAAATTCTGATGGTGAATGTCGTGGTAGATGGAGTTGTTTGGGAAGATGATTTGGAATAGGTCCCATGGGAATGCATAGCCGCAATGGTCGTCGACCGTTTTCAAAGTGGAGAAGGTGAACAACACGATCTGTTCTCTTGGAGTCAAACACGTCACCAACGCAGCCAAACCGGAACCTAAGGTGTCCAAGAGGAATCCTTCAACTGGATCGTTATACAAGGCACCAAACAGATATGGCACGTACAATCTATGGTGTCTGGAATGGAATCTCTTGTATAAGGTCTTGTTGATGTGCATCAATCTATGGAGGAAGAACTGCCAGGAGTCGATGATTGCAAACAGTGTGAAGATCTTGAGAAATGGGAACACAACGTTGTAAAGTATGGAGATGGCATAGTTTGGCAAGATTGGGAAATTTTTCTTCAAAGACCACATGGACAGTATCTCGTAACCGGTTGTTGGTGTGGAATCGAAAAAAAATAATCCGAAACCTGCTATGGTTTGAATGATATGTTGCAATATCACATCTTTGAAGACATCGAATCTGGAAGCCTTATTTCTCTTTGCTATCTCCTCTGGAGGATGTATTCTGTAGTATTCCAGTAACTCGTACTCGTCTATTATGTGGAAAAACAAGGAATAGGACCAATAGGCCACGATGGGAGCTATCAACAGTAATATTCCGTCAGGTATTCCTTCTATCAAAGGTTTCTGTTCTGTTATTTGCGTGAATGGAGGTAACGGGGAATCTAACTGGCTGAGTTTGACCGGGTCAAACAAGTGCAAATACGTCGATTTGATTAAACTCATGCTGCCTGTATATGTATGCGTCACTTTAGATGAATTCGAAAGCCAATATCGCCACACCTCTTATATATATCAACCTATATTCAGAATCGTCAGATGATACAAAAAACTCCTTGTTTGTATTTCCTTTATATATTTTTTTTATTTTTATTTTGGTTTTTTTATTTTTTTTTTTCCTTGAAAAAACCGCAAAGGCCAGAAAAAAGAAACGAGCCAACGGTGGGCAGAAAATGAAAAGTACTGAGCAAGGGATCGGGATGAGCTGAGGGGTTCGATGGGTGTTGTGGGGGTTTGTGGGGAGATTTTATGTGGAGGGAAGTATGGTAATTTGGGGAAGGGAAAGAGAGAGGTGGTTATTGAATTAGAATACAGGATTGGCAGAGAAGGAGGTTGTAAAGAGTTTAGACGGAAATAAGGAAATGGGGGTAAGTCAGAGGGAATCAATGGAAGTATTGTAGAAGTGAATAATTGTAAGAGAGAGACAATTGTAGAAGTGGATCGTTCCTGTTTTGTGTGTGTTTAGTCAGGTTACTGCTGTTCTGGAGCGTCGTGCAACTGAACGGGGTTTGCAATATCAGCCATAAATTCTTCACTCTCTGGGAAAAAGTCATCAGTTAATTCGTTCTAAGAGTGCCATTGCCAAAAAATCACACTATAATTTTTTGTTAGTGAGCTGAAAAAGATCAGTAATGTTGAAGTCGGCTAGAATCAGCAAAGGTGAGAAGCCGAAGAGAAAGAAAGGATGAGTATGGGTAATAAGAGGTAGCTTAAGAAAGAACATAAATTGGCTTAAGCGTTATCTTTGATAGAGGTTATCTCGGTTTGAAGGGACTCCTTTCGTACAACTCTGGGACCTTAGTTGAAGTTATCTCCTACTCTTCTGTCTTCACTCTGCTGTAGTCTTCACTCTACTGTCCACTCTACTGTCCACTCTACTGTCCACTCTACGAACGGAACTGATAAGAACACAAATAAGTTCCGTCGGCTATAAAAGATAACTGCCTGATACAGAAACTGCTAGATCCAAACTATTCACTCCGCACACACTACAATTTTTATCAGAAAAAAACGGAAATTACTGACTTGCTCTATTGGGAAGGTGGAAACGTGACACACCCGGGGAAACGACAAAAAAGATGACTCCTCTCAGTTTGCTCCTCGGTGAAGAAGCCTTGACAAAAGATGGAGAAATAATATGGCAAAACAGCGAGGAAAGAAAATTTTGAAGAAAAAATTGATTTTATTACTGTAAAAGTATAAAAAAAGCAGATGATTTGAAAATTTTGAAGCGAGATACGGCCGGGTGGGTATTTATATATAAAGTGAATTAACAATTACAACATTTGAAATAGAGTGATACGGTGACAAAATAGTGGAATAGTGATAGTTTGGTCAAGATTTGAATTAAATATCGACATACGATTGCAAATCTGGATTTATAAACGTTACTTAAGTTATTTATACACTGATTTCATCTTTATACAAATTACAAATTCACTATACAAATCAAAAATTCAATATACAAATTCCCATATTCAATTCACAAATTCACATATTCACAATTTTTCATATATAACCATTTAGAATCAACTATAACCAATATCTAGACACTCCCATATATTCACAGCCAAAATGTCAGGAATATTCGCAAACGATCCTTCCTCCTGCAGCGGGGCTTCTAACCCTCTCCTGTCGTTATCAAAAATGACCAATAATAGCAACAGTTTGACGAGTCAAGAGTTCCATCAGTTCCGTCAGCAACAAGGCCCACATCAGTCCAGAGACGTGCATTTCAACTCTTCAAACAACTTCCTGAAGATCGACAACCGTTTAGAACAAGATTTCAACTCCTTCAACTCATCGTCCCCTCAATCATATGCCTTCAACTCCGGCATTGCCAACCCTATCCAATCACCATATGCCGACCAGTTCCAACAACATGCGCATATGAACACCACTCTGGTCCACAACAACATGGCCACATCATACCAACACCATCCTGCGTCCTATGAAGCCGCCGCTGCCACTGCCTCCTCTCAAACTTCCAACTGGTCGAACGAGTTTTCCAAATTGTCTCTCTATAATAGTCGTGCAGCCACACCGAAATCGGCCGTTTTGGGCTCCAGCAACCAGCAATTCTATGGCAACAGTCCAATTGTCACCACGGACTTGTTGACACAAACCACTCAGCAAGAAGACTCACGTCAACGGGAGCAGTTCGACTCGCTGTTTGAGCAGATTGAAAACGAATTGTCCGACAAACTGCTGCTGCACAACGCTCTGCTGCACCAACCAGCACAACAACCTCTGGCCTCTCAGACAGCTCCTGGTTTCGACTACGACAGGGAAAAGTTTGCTCAAACTGCAAGGTTGGTAGCAAATGCCATGTCTTCGAACAAGTTGCAACAATCCAAGTCAGCAGCATCACAAGATGGTTCTTACAGTACTGCGAAGAAATTCCAAAACTCGAATTTCTTGAAATTGATGAATCAAGTGTCCAACAAGACAATTGTAATTAATGACAAAGGCGATGGGTTCATGGAAAATGAGATCCAAACTCCATCTGCCGTATAATGATGAAGCTTTCTGCTGCTATTTGCCCAATTTATTTTATTAATCGCTTTTATGATGAAACGAATCCACTTTAATATCGACCAACATTCTATAATACAATTTAAATAATATCATATTATAATACAAACCAACTAATATCTTAATTACTTCGCTGGCCCTCTGTAGACCGGCTAAAATTGTAGATACTCATTTCTTTTGCTTTCCTTTGGCCTTCCATGCAGCAATATGTCATAGTTACATCAAAGTCTCTCCGTCAGACCACTTCGAAATTACAAACGAAACAAACAACCAAAATCCAAACGGCTATCTGACCTGCAATCTCTATTACGCAATTCCTGCTTACTTAAGCCTTCTCCTGTAAGACTAGTGCTTTGAGAAAACACTAGGTGACCCAAAAACGCAAGGTTGCTTATTTTGTGGTTTGGAGCGCGAGTCTTGCCTTGTTCCGTTCTTTTGAGATTTCAGACTTGCCTTGAAACAAGACTCGAAGCAAACTAACCTTGTCAACTTTGGTATTGGAACAAGATATAAGAGAGATGAATCCAGTCAGATCAGCTTCACAGAGTAATTTTATTTCTTGGATTCCTAACAATTGCTCGAATCTAAAATGACTCAACCATCCCATCCCATCAGAATCAAGTTGGACAAGAGTTTGAAGAATGGTGTGCAAATATCTTTGCAAAGTTCCAGTCCATATAACGAGATCGGAAAAGATACGAAGCCCACTGTCACGGCCGGGTCACCTGAAGATGAGTACTCAAAGTGAGTAAATTTCCATTAGCCCCATGTTTTTCATCTGATATACTAACCAAGACCCCAATTACGTAAAAGAAATTTGAACAGGCAACAAAAGAGGCTATACTACCAAAACACAGATTCACAAGAACGAGTCGACAACGTTGAACGAGCCAAGATTTATATAGACCCACAGACTATAGAAAAGGCATTGCGTGAATAGGATTTTCAAGGATCTTCAACTCCCTTCCCCGTGCATTCGTAATAGCAGTTGGTTTTTTTTTGGTTCACCATCCTCTTATGGACATCTTCATTGGGGGAGAGGGGGGGGGGATTCTCTGATGTTTCTTGATATAAACGATATATATATAGAAAACCTTTCCTAAAGAGGAAATTCCACTGAGCAAATTATCAAATTTGTAGTAGAGGGGTGAAGGGTGTCAGTGGAGGTTTTAGGTATTAGTTAGGTATCAGTTGAGTATCAGTTGAGTTTCAGTTAAAGTATCACGAAATTACAACTCTACATATTTTCCCCTCAATTAAATGTTCAGTATATATAATTCAGTAACAATTCTAAATAAATAAATATAAATTCTGTTCAATGCTAGTTTAAGCCCTCAAGCTTCCAATGTAGTTGATGGCACTTCCGTGTTTGAAGAACTCAACTTGATCTTTAGACATGGTGTGCTTACACAAGATCTCGAATTTTTCTCCGTTTGGCTTCTCCACGATCAATGGCAAGACCCCACCGTTGTCACCTTCTTTCTGCACCAAGTCGATCAAACCATTGGTGGCCATTTTGTCTCCGCTCGAGATCTTGTCGTAGTCCAGCTCGTTGGCAAAAGTCAACGGCAACATACCTTGTTTCTTCAAGTTGGTCTCGTGGATTCTGGCAAACGACTTGACCAAGATGATCTTACCCCCCAAGAATCTTGGCTGAAGCAGGGCATGTTCTCTCAGAGAGCCTTCACCGTAGTTGTGTTCCGCAATGACAGTCCATGGTCTTTGCTCCTCCTTCCATTTCATCATCAACTCTGGGATGCCGTAGCTGGTTCCGTCAAAGTCGTACAGCTTGTTGACCTCGCCGGTCTCTTTGTTTTGAGCACCGATAAGGGTGTTGTAGGCGATGTTTCCCAAGTGGCCTTTGTATTTCAACCAGGCACCGGCAGCACTGATGTGGTCGGTGGTACATTTACCTTCTACTTTCAAGATTACATGGGTCTCCAACTCCTTGCCGTCCCAAGGCTGGAATGGCTCCAACAATTCCAATCTGTCGGATGTTGGCGAGACATTTACAGCCACTTCCGGTTTAGGTTGTGGGTCCAATTCTGGGTAGAACTCTTCTCTTCCAGCGATGAAACCTTCGCCCGGCAACTCTTCGCCTTGTGGAGGCTCGAATTTGAATTCCTCGCCGTTAGGCAACTTGATCGACTGCTTCAAAGGGTTGAAGTTCATGTCTCCGGAGTAGATCATCAGCGTGACGATGTCTGGGGAGGTCAAGAAGTTCATGGTGTTTCTGTTTCCGTCGTTTCTGGCTCTGAAGTTTCTGTTGAAGGAGGTGAAAATGACGTTGGTCAGCTTCTTGTCGAAGTCGGCACCACGGTCCCATTGCCCGATACATGGCCCACACGCGTTGGCCAACACCACGGCCCCGTTCTTCTCAAAAGTGTCGATCAAGCCGTCTCTTTCGATGGTGGCTCTGATCTGCTCGGAGCCCGGGGTGACAAAGAAGGGGATCTTCGGCTTCAAGCCCACCTTCTCAGCCTGCTTCATGATGGACAGCGCACGGGACATGTCCTGGTAGGACGAGTTGGTGCAGGAGCCGATCAAGCCGGCGGAGATCTGCTCAGGCCACTCGTTTTCCTTGGTGGTGTTGCTCAACTTGGAGATCGGCGTGGACAAGTCTGGCGTGAAAGGCCCGTTTACGGAAGGCTCCAAGGTGGACAAGTCGATCTCAATGACGTGATCGTACTCGGCACCTTGGTCGGCCTGCAAGAAGCCAAAGTTCTGGTTCAGGGCCAACAGCAGCTTGGCGATCGGCTCTCTACCAGTGGAGACCAAGTACCTGTAGTGGGCCTCTTTCATAGGGAAAGTGGACGTGGTGGCCCCGATCTCGGCTCCCATGTTACAGATAGTGGCCATACCGGTGCAACTCAAGGAGTCGACACCTTCGCCGAAATATTCTACAATGTAGCCGGTACCGCCTCTCACGGTCAAGATACCGGCCAACTTGGTGATTACGTCTTTAGGCGAGGACCAGCCGCTCAATTGGCCCGTCAACTTGACACCCATGATCTTTGGGGCCTTCAACTCCCACGGGGTGCCCGTCAAGGCGTCGACGGCATCGGCGCCTCCTACACCAATGGCAATGGCACCCAACCCGCCGGCGTTTGGCGTGTGCGAGTCCGTTCCCAACATCATCAAACCAGGCACCGAGAAGTTCTCCAACACGATCTGGTGGATGATCCCGGAGCCTGGGCCCCAGAACTGGATGCCGTACTTCTCCCCACACGACTGCAAGAAGTTGAACACTTCTTCGTTGGTCGCTATCGAGGACTTCAAGTCAGCCTCGGCACCGTCTTTGGAGCCGACAATCAAGTGGTCGCAGTGGATGGAGCCCGGCACGGCGGTCTCCTTCATCCCACAGGTCATGAATTGCAAAAGCGCCATCTGTGCCGAGGCATCTTGCATGGCGACCCTGTCTGGGTTCAACTTCAAGTACTCCACGCCACGGATGTTGGACACCTTACCGCCACCAACACTGAGATCCTCCGGGTTCACCAAGTGCGAGTACAAGATTTTTTCAGCCAACGTCAAGGGGCTGTCGTTCAACACTTTTTTGACGGTGGTTAAATTTTTGATTAATTTTTCATATGGGGGAGTTCTCTTTTGGAATTCTTTTGGCACTTGGTAAAAGGCATCTGAGGAAGTTGCCAAAGTGCGACTCAAACGATGGCATCTGGCCACTTTATTGCTGGTGTTTCTTAACATGATGGAACAGTGCACTGTTGTTTGTTTGGAGTGAAAAGTTCAAGTCAAAAGTTCAAATCCGTTCAAATCAAAAGCCCAAGTCGATATATAATTACCTTTTGCAATTGCAATTTTTTATTCCACAACTCAGATCCATTCACCTCTTCACGTTCCTGCCAATCACTGCTGATAAAAAGATAATGACTAACCAAAGTGGAAAATTTTTTTTCACCGCAATCGCTGCGTTTTGGCCGCTGGGCTGCAGGAAAGGGCCGGTTTTGGGAGCTGGCTGGGCTGGGGCTGGCTGGGGCTGGGGCTGGCTGGGAAGAGCAATACCAGGTTACTAGCAAGTGGACTGGCCAATTCGCAAGTGAATCGCTACAGTTGTTCACCAATACTGGAACTACTTTAGTGATAATAAAACCACGATACTATACTACGAGCGCTATTGTGGCATTATTATTGGCATTACTGACATTACTGGCATTACTGACATTACTGGCATTACTACTACCGCAGTTCTAGCACTGCACTACCCATCCATATTGGGGCGGCCCAATTCAAGATCAAAAATATCTGCCAAATAGTAAATCCACCAAATAGTAATCCATTCAACCAACACAGCATCACAGCAATCGACACGAAGAATCCCTGATCTAAACGGCGCCTCGAACTGAATCGATACAACAACCTACTCAAACCAAAAACAGCCGCCCAATACATCAAACCCACTCCAAATACCATCCACACCTCCAGTTCAGCCTATCAACGACCCATCAATAATTGAACAAAACAGCACTCGACACCAATAACCACTCTAACACGCTGCAATAGACGCAACCAATCATCACGACCAATCTTTTAAGGAAAAAAAAAAACCCCCTTGTCTAAACCAAATAATCAAGCACTAATACACTAGTCGCCCGTGAAAAGTTTGTCATGTCATTTGAACTACCTCCCAGTGCAGGCCTCAGAGACTCATTGCAGTCGAAATGGGACTCGTGTCTCGCTTTGAAAGACCGGTTTGTTGTGTGGTTCGAAAACCAGAAGCGGGGAATCCAGTTCTTGATAGTGCTTCTGGTGATTCTGTGCCTCGTGCTTGAGTTGCTCGTCGTCATATACCACAATAAAGTGTTAGCGTATGCACTTGCCCTGTCCAAAGTATGGAGGGAGATGCCTGGCGGCACACTGTTGATGTTCTGTCTCATTTTCGGGGTCTCGTTCCCGCCTTTATTGGGGTTCAGTGCCTTGTCCACGATGACAGGCATGATCTGGGGTTTCCCCAACGGATGGCCCATCTTGGCTGGTGCCTCTATATCGGGGAGTCTGTGTTCGTTCTTGCTCTTTAGGTACGTTTTGAAAGACAAAGCCAGGCAGTTGATGCAAACTTCCAAGACTTTTGAGCTGTCGACGTTGGTGTTGAACGACGACAATGCCTTGTTGTTGTTGCTGTTGATCAGATTGTGTCCCTTGCCCTACTCGCTCTCCAATGGCCTGTTGCTGCTGATCCCCGGCATCAGATTGCCCACTTTTGTGCTCGCCAGTGTGGTGACCTCCCCCAAATTGCTCATCCCGATCTTCATCGGCTCCAAATTGCAAGATCTCGACGCTTCCAAGAGCACTTCGGAGCGGATCATCAGTTTGTTGAGTATCATCATCACTCTGGCAGCCTTCAGCACACTGACGTACATGATATATCAAAAGATGCAGGAGAAGATGAACGAGATCGACCAAGGGTTGAACTTGTCTTTGGACGAGGAGGGGAATTTCGAGATCGATGACGAGAATTTTTTACGAGACGACGATTACGAGGAGGACAATTTGGTGGTGTGATTCCTGGGCGAGTCTTATCTATAGAGGCGTAAGTGATCGAGAAGTAACAAACAGAAGTAATAGAGATAGTTAACAAAATGTAGGATAAGTAAGAGACATAGTAACAAGCATAAGTAACAGATAGAAGTAACAGATAGAAGTAACAGATAGAAGTAACAGATAGAAGTAACAGATAGAAGTAAATCGGTGAAATAAGTGAGAAACTTGAATAACAAACAGAAGTAACAAAATAGTAAGATAAGCGACAAACTTTAGTAACAAGTTACAAACTTTAGTAGTAAGTAACAAACTTTAGTAACAAGTAACAAACTTTAGTAGTAAGTAATAAACTTTAGTAACAAGTAACAAACTTTAGTAGTAAGTAACAAATTAAGTAACAAAATAACAAAAATGACCAAGAGTAGTGACAAAATAAGTAACAAACAAGACAATAAACATGACAATAAACATAACAACAACCAAGCTTGATCGAACCCTTGATATCTAACTGGTTTACACATATAATTAGTACACACATCCAGGCTGTGCCCATCTCACCATTAAGTCTGAAGCTGTTGAGTCAAGAGACCCACATGAAACACGCTTGAGCAGTTGCCCAATTGGGGATTTAGTGCGATCTTGGGGGCCTACGCCCTCGCGGTAACCGGACGATCTTGACGTCAAATCAAGGTTTAGTTTGCGTCGCGTGGGAGAGAAACGGCCAGGTAAAACACACGACGAGCGGAAAAAAAGTGCCTCAAAACGCCCGCAAAACGCCCTCAAAACGCAAGCAGAGTGGGCTAATTTCCAAGGGGATGCAGGCTCGGGTAAACCGTGGTGAGGCTTGGGCTGGCCTGGGCAGAACTTTGGAGGATCGGGATAAAAGGGATTGGGAGAGAGGGAGCTGGACCTTTTGTAGGCAGTTTGTGGACCTTTCGTGGCAATTGAGTGGCACCTTTGTGAGCCTGCGTTCACTACAGTTTGTTCACTACCAGTCCTTGCACATCACCCGCAAATCTAACGGTCTAACTAATGTATGTCTAACCACCACACCAATTTCCTCCCTTCCTCACTACCAGACACCGCCTTTCCATTGTGTTCCAATCATTGCCAAGTGAGACACTCAGTTAGGCAAAAAAATACCACTCAACAATAAGAAAAACACAGAGCCAGGCGCAGAGCCAGGCGCAGAGCCAAAAATTGGGAGTCAAAAATTGAAAAACGCAGATTCGAAAAGGAGAAAAAAAATAAAAAAAAATAAAAAAAACATTCAAGTTGAATCACGACTAGTAGGTGAATTCTCGTTTCTAATAGACTTTGATTAAGAATTTGGCGAAACTTTGGTTTGAAATTCGGCGGTTTCGATAATTTTTAGTTGGTGATTAGAAGAACCAGAGTATTGGATAGATCTGTTGAATAGTAGCAGCACAAGACTCGAGCAAGTTTGTCCTTTTGTGCTTACATTTCATACTTTATCAAGGACAGATCATCACTAGAGTGTAACAGCGGTTCATCGTTTATTCGAGAATAACACTGAAAACCACATCTTTTCGTTTTAAAACCTGGAATCACAGCGCCTGGTTCTGTATCGCGTGCACTGAATATATCGATCTTATGGTATAGAGTCCCATTTGATTTTGCACCAGTTCACATTTCTGTACGAATCAGATCCTTCCATAGATCAGCGGTATAATTTGGAGATAAAATCAGGATATTGGTTAGTTAGAGAGAGTACACAAATATTGGCAAATATTGGCATTTATTGACAACATCAACAATATCCACAAATATTCACTAACATTCACCAATAATCGACGATAATAGACAAATACTCACGAATAATCACTATAATTCAAGAGATACCCATCGATCCATTCACAAATCGACTATAATCGACTATAATACACTCACAAATCCATTATAATCCACTATACTCGACTATATCCCATCCACAAATCATTATTCAACCATAATTGACTAAATTTTACTCTCAAATCAATTATAGTCCACACCAATCCACTCACAAATCAACTATAATCCACTATAATCCACAAACCCACAACATCCACAATCCATAATCCACTATAATGTTCAAGAAAAAACAAAAATCTGCCAGCCCGGTGTCCCCCTCCTTTGAATCCCTCCCAGAGTTCTTCAAGTCCCCAACGGTACCGCGTTTCAACTCGGCCTTCCCGCCGTTCCAGCCAAATAAAAAATACCGTGGAGTGTACGAAAGAGCAGGCTTCGAGGTGTACAAAGGCGACTATGCCTCACACAAACACTCCCACGACCCGAACCACCCTTCCGAGTGCAACTCGATGAAAAGCCGCTCCCTGTCGAACACTCCCAGTCCTGCCATGAAGAATTTCCCACGAAATTTCTCGGCTCCCAACCCAATTCCTCAGAAGGGGTACCAGTCGGAGCCCAGTTTGAGCAGGAGATCCAACGGCCACGGTGGCTACGACCAGGACTCGATACCTCCACGGCACAAAAACAGCTCCGAAGTGAGATCGGCGTCGGCACGGGCCTCAGCTGCCGCACCGGCGTCCTTCAACCAGCACAGCAGACCCAACATGAAGGGTTCTGTGTCGTCTGCCAGCTTCAACTACGCGTCGCTGTACTCGACGCCAGGCGTGGACTCCCGCGCAGACAAGGACGAGCTGATCAAGATGAACAATTTCTCGACCCCTGTGACGGAGGTGTTCGACCGCAGTGTCAAGTCTGTGCTGTACCAGACCACCGAGACGTCTCCACAGAAGAGTTTCCACAGCCTGACGGAGCAGTACGAGAATGGGCAATACGAGAATGGGCAGTATGAGCATGAAGAGCAGGAGAGTAAAAATGTAGACAATTATGGAGCCCAAGACCATGCGGAGAATAGCGGTAACCCATACGGCAGTAACCAATACGACAGCAACCAATACGGCAGTGCTAGTTCTGGCAATGCCTATAGTAAGTCTGGCAATGCTTATGATTCTGTTAATGCTTATGATTCTGGTAATGCTTATGATTCTGGTAATGCTTATGATTCTGGTAATGCTTATGATTCTGGTAATGCTTATGATTCTGGTAATGCTTATGATTCTGGCAATGCTTACGATTCTGGCAATGCTTACGATTCTGGCAATGCTTACGATTCTGGCAATGCTTATGATTCTGGCAACCCTAGTGCTGGCAATGCCTACAGTAATTCCCAAAATGGCTACGGTAATGCCTATAGTAATCCCGAAAACTCCTACAGTAATTCGTACCCCACCGCTGAAACACCCTCCTTGCAGGTCCAGGACCCATTGGGTCTCACCCGCGAGTCTGTTTTGAAATACGAAGAGTCCGGCGACTACAACCGAGTCCCACGGTTGTCCGAATTGATCGAAGAGGAAGTCGGAGGTGCTCCAAGCTTTGTCATGAACGACGACGCCGACGACGACGGCGTCGACGAGTTCCACGACGCCTCGCCGGTGCTTGGCACCAAGCGGACCAGCAACGCACGTACGCCCGAGATCGTTGTGGACGAGGACTACGACCTGCGGGCCGCGAGCGAGGAGGAGGACGGCGACGAGCAGGTGGTGGGTCGCCCAACGGCCAGCACGTATATCTCCCGAGACCAGCTGTACGAGTTGTTGACGGGCGGCGACTTACCCACGCGGACACCCGACTTGAAGATGATGGGGGCGTCGTTTGGGCGCGCGGCAGAGCCGGTGGAGGAGGAAGAAGAGGACTTTGAGGCCAACAACACGGACCCTACCACGGCGACGAACTCGTACGGCGACACTGACAAGAAAAACATCGAGGACGAGATTGACTCGTTGACTCGGGACTTGCACGGGTCGCAGTTGGAGAGCAAGGCGGTGGATCCGCGGCTCGAGGAGCTCAACAAGGTGTTGGAAGACCGCTTTGTGCACCGTAAAATCGTCACGCCGCAGTTGAATCTCGAGGCTCTGACGGAACCGTTGTCGATATCGAGAAGACCTGCAGGGGAAGTGCAGGGTCCCCGGTCCATTAACGAGGACCAGACAACGCTGAGCTCGTCGAAGACCAAGGAAAGTGACTCCTTGCCCAAACTGGAGCCCGAGTTCAAGTACCCATCGGGATCTGGGCCATGTAGAAAATGTAATTTGGAGATCCTGGGCAAGTCGATCTGGTCCAAAGATGGCCAGTTGTCGGGCCAATGGCACCGCCAGTGCTTCAGCTGCCACAATTGCTCGGCACCGTTCAGCAAAGGCACCAACTGCTATGTGATACGTGACTTCCCGTACTGCGAGCAGCATTTCCACGAGTTGAACAACTCCATCTGCGGCACTTGCGGCTCCGGCATCGAGGGGTTGTGTCTTGAGAACGAGAAGAGCGAGAAGTTCCATCCACACTGCTTGTCCTGTTTCAAATGTGGTCTCTATATAGACAAGGACTATTTCATAGTGGACGGGTTGCCGTTGTGCGAGGCGGACGGGCTCATCGAGCTCGAGAAGGAGAAGAACCTGTTCTTGGGTATAGGAAGGAGCTCGAGGATCGAGAAGAGACGTACAAGATTGCTTCAGATATGATATGGGTAGGCTTGCTAGATGATGATAATTAGATAGAATAGATTGCATTAGTGTTGATGAACGTGTAGCTTGCGTTGAGTTGAAGAGATGTAGGAAGAGCTTTTGGCTTGAGTTGAGTATGGGAGATGCAGGATCTAGGAAGAGATTTGCAGGATCTAGGAAGAGATTTGCAGGATCTAGGAAGAGATTTGCTTGTTGTAGCTTAATTGTGTCGGGTATGAAGAGATGTAGAGATGTAGAGATCTGGAGATGAGCTTTGCTTATTCTAGCTTAGGTTAAGTATTGAAGAGGTGTAGAGATGCGTTTATATTTTTTCTTCATTTTTCATTTTTCACTTCTTATTCTTCTGCTCTTATTCTTCAACTATGATTCTTCAACTATTATTCTTCAACTATTATTTTTAATTTCTAATTCTTCACTTCTAATTCTTCATTTCTAATTCTTCATTCTAATTCTTCATTTCTTCTTCAATTCTTCTTCTTAACTCTTCTTGATTTTTAATTCTTTTCTTCAATTCTTATTCTTGAGGTCTTATTATTCACTCCCCAATTCTAATTATCCATTTCAATTCTCCATTCTAAATCTTCACTTCTAATTCCTCATTTAATCTTCATTTTTATTTTTCACTAACCATTTATTCTTCACTAACCATTTTATTCTTCAATTCTTATTCTTGATTATTCTTGATTCTTCTTGATTTCTTTAATTATTTTCTCCATTTCTCATTCTTGAGGTCTTGTTATTCACTCCCCAATTCTAATTCTCCACTCCAATTCTCCACTCCAATTCTCCACTCCAATTCTCCACTCCAATTCTCCACTCCAATTCTCCACTCCAATTCTCCACTCCATTTCTCCACTCCAATCCCCCCATCTCTTTACCTCATCACTCTGCCTCATCGCTGAAAAATTGCTAGAAAAAAAATCGAAAATTTTTTTTCAGTGGAAATTTTTCACTTAGAGCATCTTTTATTTAGTGAAGATCAGTTGATTGATATTTGATAATTGGTATTGATCTTTTGAAATAATTAGTATAAATTGACAAATCAATATTGTGATATATTGTATATTGACACGACTTGTTAAAACCGCAATTAGTTCACCGAAAAAAACTCTCATCATGTTCCGTCGCACCTTGTTATCCACCATCGCTAAAAGATCCTTGTTCTCGCCAAGAGCAATCAATAACGGCTCTGGCTCTGCCGCTTTGTTCAACGTTTCCAAGAGAAATTTTTCATCATCCATCGCCACTTTCAACGTTGCCGAGACCAAAGAACTGTTATTTGCCAAATTATCCTCCGAGTTGGACTTGGAATCCGAGTCTCCAGTCAAGATCTCCGAACCTGACCTGAAGTTTTTAGAGCAAGAAGGCTACAATTTGCAACACAAGAGCGGGGAAAAGATCGTTTCGCTTTCGAAACCGTTGGAAGAAGGGTTGGTGTTGAAAGTGTACTTCGATTGCACAGAATTGAACGACATCCACGCCAGTGGGGCCCACGAACTGGCTGCCAGAGAGCTGGAAGAGGCCGAAAACGGCGAGGAAGAAGGTTTCGAGGCAGAGTCCAGCTTGGAAAACTCGTTGTTGAACGTCAACATCATCATTGAAAACACCAAGACCAACGAGTCCTTGGTCGCCCACTCGTACTTGTCCTATGACGACTTGGAATTCTTCCCACAGTCGTTCCAAGTCATCAAGGACAACGAGTTGGCCAACTCTTTGACTGCCGAGAGCCAGCAGTTGAAGTTGTCCAAGTACAACGGGCCAGGATTCCAGATGTTGGACGAAGAGTTGCAGGAGTTGTTCGAGGCCTACTTTGCGGACTTGGGCTGCGACGAGCAATTGGCCGAGTTCATTGTCAATTACTCCACTGTTGCCGAGAATGACGAGTACATCCACTGGTTGAAGGACTTGAAGAAGTTTTTCAACTGAACATCGGGACACCACGGTAGGTGGCTGAACATCGGGACACCACAATAGGTACAACCTGCCCAGCACCGGGACACCACCACCTTATATACTTTCTTTTGCAAGCCAGTGGCTTTGGCTTTGCCGTTTATTTACTTTCGAGAAACACACCATTAATAAACTGACGTGGTTATTATTGCAGTGGTACTGATATATTTCTCTTTATTTCTCTTTCGTTGTCTATAGTTTATATTACTCTGTATATATGGAATAGTAGTGTAGTGTAGGCTTTAAGTGCAGATGACAACTCCACTAACAGCTCCCATTTAACATTCTCCCATTTTCCCATTTTCACATTCTCCCATTTTCCCAACTCTCCTATTCCTGTCACATTCAACACTTTATTCCTAATCGTAGTCACTCACCTCATCAGCCACACATTCCCGCTTCGACATCCGCTTCGACATCGGCTTGGACATCCAATAGGGGCTATTTTTCCTGGAGGGAACTCCGGGGTGCTTCAGCCAAAGATGACCATCTGGGGAATGCAGGGGAAGACTAATTTTACTAACTGGACATCCCAACAAAAGTTGTCTACTGCTTCTAATAATACACCCTGTGGATCCCACTTATACACCCTGTGGAACCCACTTATACACCCACCCAAGTAACTGGACCCACTGCAGGCCACGGATAAATTCCCATCCCATAAGATGGCAACGGGAGGGCAACACCTCGACAAATTCCCCCGCAGAGTGTCGTGTCCCCGGTTGTTCACCATGCAGATGTCGGGCTTCCGCTGGATTATGAGGGACGCGAGACACAAAAAAAAGAAAAGAGGAAAACAAAAGCAGAAAAAAGAAACGAGAAAATTTTCAACGGACTTCAGTTATTTTTGTCTTTTGTTTGTCACTTTTTTTAGTGTTTTGCTCATCTTCAAGAACCGTTATTGTTTCTTTTCTTCCATAGAAGTGACTATGTCTGGGGAAATACACTTTTCTTTTTTTATTTTTGCGCGCTTCTTTTCTTTTCCCTCGTTTCTTTTTGTCCCTCTTCCTCCCCCACAATGCCTGAAGGAGTTCAGTGAGATTCATGCCAAGTTAAGCTTTGTGGAGTTGGTCAATGACATGCAAAGTAGAGTACTTTTGATATAAATACGGGGAGTTCGCATGTTTTGAGTTGGTTTTTGTTTGTTATCGATTTTCTAATTCGTATAGACTCTTATTATACTATTAGAGACATATACAACTAGATCACCAACCACTTATTACCAATCACTTCACTTTTCACTCAACTTTCCCCCATAATGACCATTTCCACAGTTCCTTCCCCAGTCTCGGGCGCTGCCCCACTGGACGAAATCACCAAATCGTACATCTCTGACGAATTCACCCAGCAATTGCCTTTCCCAGCCCCAACTTTGAAGAAAAACATCTTTGACAACTTTTCATTGAAGGGCAAAGTGGCCGTTGTCACTGGAGGTGGCAGAGGTATTGGATATGCCATTTGCGAGTGTTACAGTCAACTGGGTGCCGACATTGCCATCATGGACTACAACGATGCCTCCACTCTGGCCAAGAAATTGGCTGCCGAGTACGGCAACAAAGTGCTGAGTTACAAAGTGGACGTCTCGGACCCAGACAATGTGGAGAAAGTGATTTTGGATATTGAGCTGGAATTCACGACCATCGATGTGTTTGTAGCCAATGCCGGTATTGTGTGGGAAACAGGACCAATCTTGGACGATGTCAATGCCAATGTCGACAGATGGAGAAGACTCATCGATGTGGACTTGAATGCCATTTATTACTGTGCCAAAGTTGTGGGTAAAATCTTCAAGAAAAACAAGAAGGGCTCATTTATCATCACTGCCTCAATGTCTGGACACATTGTGAATGTTCCTAATGTGCAAACCTGTTACAATGTTGCCAAAGCCGGTGCCTTGCATTTGGGAAAATCCTTGGCCATTGAGTGGGCTGGCTTTGCCAGAGTCAACACTGTTTCTCCAGGTTATGTTGACTCTGGTCTTTCCGATTTCCTTCCACGTCTGGTTAGAGCCAAATGGTGGAGTTTGATTCCATTGGGAAGAGAGGCCTTACCACAAGAGTTGGTGGGGGCTTATTTGTACTTGGCTTCCGATGCTGCTACTTATACTACTGGCAGTGATATCAGAGTAGACGGTGGTTATTGTTCTGTCTAAAGTAGTGAATTTACGATTCGAGCTCAGAAGTAATTCAGAAGTAATACTCAGATGCAATTTAGCTCAGAAGCAAGTCAGCTCAGAAGCAATTCAAGCTTTTAAGCTTTTCTTTAACGTTTGATTTTTTTACCTGATATATAGATGTACATCATCACGAATTGGTGTCCAAAGTAATGTTTAATTGAGATTATTATGTCATAGTTGGATAATGTAGAATAAATAAGCCAAGGTGATGATTGGGAATTGTGAATAATTTATAGAAATTGTGAATAATTTATAGAAATTGTGAATAATTTATAGAAATTGCAAACACTACTATAGGAGTTGGTAATAATCTATGGAGAGTGATAAACGATTTGAACAATTTGAACGATTTGAGAAAAAGTGACAAATTCATGGAATTCGTAATGGTTTATAGTTAGTCATGATTTAGTTATAGTTAGTCATGAATTATTGTCAGATAATTATCAGATATTGCCAGATATTACTGATGATTAGTATGTATCATATCAACGTATAGTCACGTGACTGAATATCCCCGCGCGGGATAATTTTCAGTGCCTCAAAACTTGAAACCATAATATGCAAGTTCATTATTACTTGTCATATTACTGTGTTATCCAGTTATCCTCAACTCGTTTTTACTATCATTTAAGTTTTATTTGAAACGTATTGCGTTTCATATGCTGTTGGTATCTTTATTTCACTTTTTCATCGAGGAATAACAATTGAATTATTGAATAAGAATATAAAGGGATGGATATATACCACAATTTAACGATGAAGAGAACAGGACCTTTCATATTTCGAACCACCTTCAAAGCGACTTTGGGCTTTGCGAATTATATAACAAATAAACATTTAATATCAACTATCAACTAATAATGGATTACAAAGATTCACAACTATCGACCATTGATATTGAGGACAGTAGAGCCCAAAAGTCCCCTTTGGCTTCCCCACCAGGAGAAAAAGTCATTCCTTTTGATACGCACTCTCCTAACTTGTTGGTCGAACACGACCAATCAAGATCAGACAATGCATCTGAGAACACCTTCAGTAGTGCTCCGGATTCAGGAGCTGAATCCATAACTATGATGAAGATGTTCAAGAAATTAATCGAGGAACAAGCTAAAGCCATGAAACTCGAAATCGAGGAACAAGCTAAAGCCAGGGAGATCAAACAAGCTTCAACCAGAAGATTGATGGATTTATTGGCAGACAAAGTGACCAAAAATGACTTTCAGAATACTGACAGACAACGAGCAGCACTTATTAAAAAGGCTCAGTACGAAACATCAGTTATGTTCGGAATTTTTGACGAAGCGAAGGCCTCCGCTTGGTTCAAAAACTTTGAAAACGAAATGAAAAGTCTAGGCTTTGAGGACGTTTATGATGACAACATAGCATGCGACTCATTGCCGTCTGACGCAAAACTTATATTACGTCAGATAAAAGATTACTGTTTTAGCGAAACACTACGTGATGAGCATGCTCCGACAATCGATGATGGTAAAAGCTTCTTGAAGAATATCAAAGAAAGATTCGTAACGAATGCCATTTCCACGAAACAAATTCGTTTTGTACTGGCATTAGAACTTACCTATCTACCATTGGACGGAACATTGTCGGAAGATGAATATTCCAGCCAACAAAGGAAGTTAGTCAATAAGCTCAAACACCATGATCTCACTAAACTTTTATCTCAGGAATTCTTAACAATATTGGGTTATACCAAAGCATCGGGCAAGTATTTCCAATTAAACGGAGCACACAAACGACGTCGTCGTGGTATAACGCTTTCGTACAAAGAAATTATTTATAGCTAGTTTTGAATTATTTAAGCTAATCTTGAATTAATTATAGCTAATCTTGAATCACTTATAGCTAATCTTGAATTAATTATAGTATTTAGCAGATAATAAAAGAATTGGTGAATATTGGTAGCTTAAAACTGACGATTTTTGGCACATATTTGGAGGATTGGTGAATAGAATAATTCGGATTTACTGGCAGATAAAGAAAATGGTGAGTTAGAAAGGATTTGGTGATAATTGAAGGCACCAGTATATAACCTGTAGAAACCAGAAATACTCAAAATGCTTAATAAAACTCACAATCACATAATGACAGCTGAAATCTATCAGAGTACATCAGTCAGTCTCTTACTACACTACCGACTGACCATGCACCATTACACCACACATCACATCCCGGCTTCTTGGCACGGGTCTTTCTCTCCCAACCTCGCACCCTGCCAAATCAAGCAGTCAGCTAGTCAAAACTTTTCCTCCTCACTTTTCCTCCTCACTTTTCTCGCTCACTTTTCTCGCTCACTTTTCACCGCCCACTCTGACGTCATTCCCCGTCCCCTTCATCTGCAGCAACAATAGATATGGAATCTTTTGGAAAAAACCAAATCGGATGCGGAGTCATTCAGCGAAACACGGACACCACCAAAAAATTGGTAGCCGAAGTGACAATTCACTAATCTCAACAATAAATAATCCGTTCGAAAAACTCCGAACTAGTGTTAAAAGCTAAAACAAAAACTAAAACTTGGAAAAACTCAAGAAAACCAAATCCTAAGAAAACTCTATATAAATAAGGGCCGACATATTTTTTTATCGATTTGATATTTTTTTCATTTTTGGAACTCCAATTCTTTCAATTATATTATCAACCGCCACATCAACATCATGCCAGAAGTTAAAAGTTATCTCAACGACATAGGCCCATTGCCAAAGGAAGCCCCGAACATTGCTTCTTCTCCAATTTTGGAATTGTTCTCTTTGAAAGGCAAAGTTGCCTCGGTCACCGGCAGTTCCTCAGGGATTGGGTATGCTGTTGCTGAAGCCTATGCCCAAGCGGGAGCCGACGTTGCCATCTGGTACAACAGCACACCAGCTGACGAGAAGGCCAAGCTGTTGGCAGACAAATACAACATCAAACTGAAGGCTTACAAGTGTCCAATCGACAATTCGGAGGCCGTCGCACTGACCATCAGTCAAATCGAGAAAGATTTTGGCACCATTGACATCTTCGTTGCCAATGCCGGTGTCGCCTGGACCTCTGGAGGTGTCACTGAGACCGATGCCACCGACGAAGAATATAGAAAAATCATGAATTGCAACGTTGACGGTGTCTACTACTGTGCCAAGAACGTTGGAAAGATCTTCAAGAAAAACGGTAAGGGCTCGTTCATTGTCACGGCATCTATGTCTGCCCATATTGTGAACATTCCACAGTTGCAGGCACCTTACAATGCATCCAAGGCCGCAGTGTTGCATTTGGCCAAGTCCTTGGCTGTCGAGTGGGCCGGCTACGCAAGAGTCAACTCGGTGTCTCCAGGTTACATCAAGACCGAATTGACCGACTTCATTCCTCCAGAATTGAAAGAAAAGTGGTGGAGCTTGATCCCAATGGGACGAGAGGGTTTGACCAAGGAATTGGCCGGTGCTTACTTGTATTTGGCCAGTGATGCCTCGACTTACACTACTGGTAGTGATATTTCCGTTGATGGTGGTTACACTCTTGCTTAATTTCTTCAATTTAAAAAATATAAACTTTCATTTTGGCTTTGATAGCATAGTTTGAAGTATATATATAAGTAGATCTCTAATATTTCAATTATTAAAACAACAAACCATCCAATTCATCTTTGAACTAATTGACTAAAGTAACTTTCAGGTGAAAAAAAAAAATTAAAACATCATTACACCACCCAATTAGTGAAAAAATAAAAAAATTCCAAAAAGAAATGCGAACTCCTCATGGGGGGCTCGAACCCCCGACATTTCGGTCAACTTCTTGGAAAGAGTTGAATGAAACTTTGTTCCTTAAAAGCCGAACGCTCTACCAACTGAGCTAACAAGGACGAGTTCACATGAGACAAATTGATTTTAGAGTGTAAGAGCTGTTGGTGTTCAGGAGAGGTATTTTGTAGATGGGTCTCCTTTTCTTTGGTCAGAGAACCGGTTTGGGTGATTTTGGGTGAAGATCATTATATGAGAGACTTGAAGTGTCCGTTAAAACGCAGAGATTGAGAAAAGTTTTGTAGACAAGGGCAGTATTGTGTTTAAGCTGTTTAATTATTGGCAGATTTAGTCTTAATATCTTCTCGTTTATGAGGCAAAGGGGTTGCAAAGATGACTCTGATGATGGGAAATCGACATCCCAGCAACTTCTATTTATGCATAAGGACCTTAATTGTTCAGGTCAACGGGTCAACCTTTGATTTCTTGAGAATGATTCCGAAATCAACCTTTATTCAATTCAAGTATTATTCAAATTTGAGAACTTGTTATTTTGAAAGCTTCATGTCTCAATGAGTTCAAGGGGACTAGTCAGTTGAATAACGGGAATCAGTTGACAGGGATCTCAATAAGTCCTCGAGAAGTATAAAATATTTCCTCATACGAGTATAAGGAGTCCTTCCTTCTAAACTCTTGTCACTGGAATGGGGGTCTCATTTAAGTCTATTTGTAATCTCCCCTTTTTGTTTGAATAATACTCATTTGGTTTCCCATTTATAGTTTCTCCTAATTGCCGTTCATTCGCTAGTTTTGACTTTAATATCGTTAAAGTTTATTCGATGGTTATTGTCACTTTGTTGGATCGAAGTAATTAGCCAGAACTTATTCTGGAAATGAAACTCATGAAACTCATGAAACTCATGAAACTCACAAAACTCAAGGATCAGATCCTACGACAAGGAAGGGAAACAATCATTGAAATACCTTCTCAGTCAGCTTTATGCAAAAAGGGAAAAGAGTGTTCTCATCTCGCCGAAGTGGATGATGCGACGGATGTTGATAATGAGATGCTTATTAAAATCGAATTCTAATCGATTCTAAACTACTTGCACTGAATTGAAGATCCGGGAAATAAGATGGTTGAAGGGGTTTCCCAATATATGACTCCAATAGAAGTACTTAGAATTTTATCAATCACCTGTTTTGCAGAACTCCAGACTGTTTTGGGGGGTTACCAGAGATGAAAGATTTTTTTTGGTTAACTGAAATAAGATGTAGTCTTGTGATTGTTACTGGACTGAATTCAATTGAAACAGACTGAGTCTAAGGAGAAATTCTGCTCTAAGTATCATTATAGTAAAATTTGTTTTTACTTCTTTTTACATTATCCTCAACCTGTCCAATAAAGCAGCGAAACATATCCAGCTCAAGTGAAGCTACCCAATGATCCCTTCTCAAGCCCACGCATTAGGTCTTCAAACCCTAATGTAATATCTGCCATTGCGTGCACGTGAAATCAGGCGCTTTGGCTTTTTTTCACACACTCCTTTTTTTTTAATTAGAAAAAAATGTAAAAAAAATTTTATTTAACTGTATTGCCACTTTATTAAAGGAAGTATTGTACTCGGTAGACAATTAGATATACAAAATGGTAAGTGAAATTGTAGAAAAGAGATCAGGGAATCATCAAGTGTGACATTTGTTGGCGTAGACATGAAAGAGATTTGAGAAGAGTCGAAATGGGGGAAGATATTGAATTGTTAAAAATTGGTAAGCCATTGTAGAGGCAGGAAATGTGACCCACGACCAGTGTGATAGTATCAGAAGTGTAACAAATGGAAAGAATGGCGTAATTGTAAAGCTCTGGAGGTGTTTTCCTGGAGATGCTGGTGTGATAAAAACGGCAAATAACACACTTGATGTTTGTACTGATGAATCTTGTATGACAAGATGGAGAAATCCGGCCTTAAGTGCTGATAATTTTTGGAATAAGTGAAAGAAAACATACTAACTATGATAATTTTGCCACGATTTACAGGTCTTAGTCGTTGATTTATTAAACCCAAACCCAGCTACTGAAGCTAAGCAACACAAATTGAAGAACTTGGTTCAAGCCCCACGTTCTTTCTTCATGGACGTCAGATGTCCAGGATGTTTGAACATCACCACTGTCTTCTCCCACGCTCAAACCGCTGTTCAATGTGACTCCTGTACCACTGTCTTGTGTTCTCCAACCGGTGGTAAGGCCAAGTTGTCTGAAGGTTGTGCTTTCAGAAGAAAGTAAGAAGGATGAGGAGCAGTGAAGAAACAAAATCAGGTGTAAAAGGGGGGAGAAGAAAATGAAGTATCAAGAAATTAGAGCTACAAAATGAAGATGTGTGCATAGATAAGAGAAGAAGACATTTAAAAAGAAGAGGTATTGACCTTGATGTTTTTTTCTTTTTATTTATTTCGTTCTTTCCTTTCTGTGATGGATCTTGTTTTAACGATTTCATAGTTTTATTCGGAGGGAACTTTTATAGTTGTAAATTAATGTCATTATCTACGAAAGTATTTAAAAATGATTGTAGTGTGTAGTGAGGAAGACCGGTGTCATGAGTAGTGCCAGAACTAGTGTCATTAGTATGACTAGCATGAACCAAGGAGAAGCTTAAAAATTGAAGTGAAAAGTTCAGTGAAAAGTTCAGTGAAAAGTTAAGTGAAAAATTCAAATCCAAAAAAATAGACAATCAAAAATTAAAAATCAAAAAAATAAGAATCAAAAAACTAAAAAAACCAGTTTTGTTCCGGTTTTTATTCCATAAACACAGTTGTGAATTGACAAGACAACGTTTGGATCGATCTGAATTGGATATATTATTGTATCAATTGATTGATATCAAACACATCAACCACTTAGAACTCACTTTCGCATTTTTCCACACCATGTCACTGAATTCATTACGTTTGATTGGCCCAATTGCATCGTCTGTCGCGCTGATATTGTCAACTCAACACGGTGCATACCTGAATGACTCCAAGAAGCGTGATTTCTACGAAGATGACAACGAAGTCACACCAAAACCGGGCTCCATCGTCCCTGCCTCTTCCTCAGATTTGAAATCCTTGGGTCCTAACACCATAGTCAACGGTGTCACTGTCCGTTCCCCAGGTCTGTTACAATCCGGTATCAAGACCTTGAGATTGAAATCCCACGAGCTCTATGAGGCTCTGGCCAAGCAATATGACCAAATAACACTGAAATATTACGACACCGAGAGAGAAGTGACATCCACCATCTCCTCCTTGCATGAAAGAAGAGAAGATCTCTTGCCTAATAGCATATACGTTCTCGTTGGTGCTTTGGCAGGATCAGTGGTATCGAGAAGAAAGAACATTGTTTTCAGGGCTTTGACTCCCGTATTGTTCGGTCTCGTTTCGTTCAAGATATTCCTCCCACAGACTTTCGAAAACACCAGAATCTTTGCTTGGAACGTTGAAAAGCAAAAGTTGCCTCAATTGAGTGAACAACAGGTGCTTGCCTTGGGTAAAGCTCAAGAATTGGCCAATGACGTGGAGCTGGGTTATAAGACCATTAAGGAGAAGGCCGATTCTTCTTTGGGGTCCACAACCAAGTTCATTGCAGAGTATACGGCTTTGAATACCGATAGAGATGTCACCAAGAAGAGTAAATGAGGTCAAATAGAGAATTTTTCACTAAACTCGAATTATTGTAAGATGAATAAATTTATGATTTAAATTCAAAAATGAAGTAAATTTGAGATAAAATCAATTTCAAGAAGATTCTAAACGATAGTAATTTGGGAACTGCTCAATTGAGTTTCTTTCTGTATCAGCTTTCCAATTTCAAACCACCCTCCACCACTTTCTCAAACTAAAATTCTGGCTTTGTGTCTTCAAATGAGCCGCACCAAAAAAATCCACACTAAAAAAAATTACCCCCAATTTTTAAATAGCTATTGACCAGCTTCTGCTCTCTTTACCAGGCCATTGACAGTGAAATGAGTAACTTTACTGGCTCAATTGGTGGCTCTTACGAGGTTCCAATCAGGACGTACAGTCCTCGACATATAGTTTCGCCGGTCGACTCTGGCTCGGTGTTGTATTTCGGGTCCAAAGTGGCCCGCACTGCTGGGCTCACCAGCTTGGTGGAGAAATTAGGTGGCACCAAGAGATTGGCCAATTCGCACCTCGTGACAACCAAATTGAGCAAGTACATCAGGCAGCAGAAGAAACTGCTGAAACTGAAGGAAGAGTTGATACAAGAGCTTCGCCATTGGTCGGATTTGGTCCCCGACGACGAGTCCAAAACGATAATCAACGAGTTGGCTGCTTGTTTCAATGTGGAGCGAGAGTTGGAAGAAGACCAGTTGCACAAGCAGGAGCTTCTCAGGATAGAATTGACCAACGTTACCAAGAGAGAGTCGAAGCTTCATGAGTTAAGAGTTAAGAGAAACAAAATCTATAGAGAGCTCAGAATTAATGAGAGCAAATACGGCGAGACGCAGTCCACTGTGCTTGTGAGAGAACATTTGGAAGGACTGAACGTTTGCATGGAGGTTGTTGCCGAACAGTACATAAACTCGATTACGAGGAATCTCAAGTCCACGGTGGCTCAATTCATGATGACTATCTCGCTGAATGCAGCTCTTCTCAAGGCCACTATAGACCAGTACTTCACCAATTTGGCCTCGATTCCAAGCAACAGTGACTCCTCTAAAAAAAGTGCTTACTCTGGTTCCAAGATGGAGTCACCTGTGCAAAACCAGCCATTGAGAAAATTACTGAACCACAATTCCTTCAATCAGGCTGATAAGAATGTTCTGAGCTCGAGCGCAATACAGGCCCCACTGAAAACTACATCTGCAAACTACATTGAGATCCTACGCAACCAATTGATGGAGAAGCACCAAGGTTCGGATAGTGCACGGGATGCCAGTCTGCTGGTTGAAGAGAACTCGAGGCTACATTTTTGTGAACTGTGCAAAGGTGCTAGAATCACCACTTGCACCCATGCTCAAACATTGTCACTGGCGAACAAACAAGCCAGGCCCGTGAAAGACGGCACTTATATCTTGGATAACCCCTTCAACAAGCCGAGATCTAAGTTGCCGAGGGGTTCAGAGTTCAGAGCAGCAACTGATTTCCACGCCGAACGTTACTCTGGATTGTGAGTTTATTTGACTTTGGAACCCAAGATGACTCCTTTTTTTGACTTCGCAACACAATATGACTCCTTTTTCGACTTCGGATTTAGCTGCAAACATCCGTCAGACACTTGATAACGGAGCTTGTGTGAATATTGTCCTCAACTTCATTCAATGGCTTGATATAAGAGGCAGAATAGTGTTCTCACAACAGAATACACACTCCACGCTCTCCACTCCTAGCTATCCACTACTCCTTCTCCACTACTCCCTCTCCACTCCCCACACCTCACCTATATACATACAATTGTCCGAGATCTCATATATTTTCCCACCGGCCCTTTGCAATCGGTCATTTGCCTTTTACGGTCACTGTAGCTTTTTTTTTTTGATTTTTCCCTCGTAAAATTTCTTATCTTGATAACCTAATTGGGCAGGCTTTGCGACTAAAGCGGCCAGTGCAAACTATAAAAAACCGTGCGGCCCCAGATTTTTCACTCAACGGTTTTTCAGCGAAGTAAATTTTCAAATTGCAAGCAAGAATAATGGCAATTCAAATTGAAGACCTTGAAAAATACGAACTCTCAGAGTTCCAGGGGAAGAAGGAGAGAAAGAACTCCATGCTCAAGAAAGTGCTCTTGGGTTTGGTTGCTGCTGCCTCAATTGGATCTATTGTGGCTTACAACACTGGATGCAACTCCTCTTCTCTTGCTGCTGCTTTGGAAGAGTCTCAATTGTGTCCAATTCATAATAAACTGGCGCCTTCCGGCTACTACAAAGACAACTCCACCGTGGAGCACATCTTGAAGAACCCAGATTTCAAGAAACTGTCCGTGGAGAAGTTCTCTGGGGCGATTCAAATCGACACCTCCGTCTTCGACCAGGCCCCAGCAGTCGACGCTGACCCAGACTACTGGAAGAACTTTGCCGTGTTCCACAAGTACTTGAAAGACACCTTCACCACCGTCTATGACAAGTTGAACGTCGAGACCGTCAACACCTACGGCTTGGTCTACACCTGGGAAGGTACCGACCCTTCGTTGAAGCCTCTCTTGTTGACTGCACACCAAGACGTTGTTCCTGTCCAAAAAGACACCATCAAGGACTGGGACTACCCTCCATTCGACGGCCACTTCGACGGCAAGATGATATACGGCCGTGGTGCAGGCGACTGTAAAAACTTGTTGATCGGGTTGTTGGAGACCTTGGAAGTTGTCATTGCTGAAGGGTTCACCCCAAAGAGAACTCTTGTCTTGGCCTTTGGGGCCGACGAGGAGATCTCGGGCCACCACTTTGCTGCCAAGATCGGGGCATTGTTGGAAGAGAGATACGGCAAGGACTCCTTCTACGCCATCATCGACGAAGGTATGGGCAATTTGGAGAAAATGGACGACATCTTCATTGCCTCGCCTGCCACTGCTGAAAAAGGCTACACTGACATCAAGTACGAGCTCACCACGCCAGGTGGACACTCCAGTGTTCCTCCAGACCACACTTCCATCGGAATAATGTCCGATTTGATCACCACCTTGGAGTCGAACCCGTTCGACGCCATTCTCTCCACAAACAACCCAGCCTTGGAGTACATGCAATGCGTTGCCAAGTACTCCTCCGCAATGGACAAGGCCGTCAGAAAGAACCTCTTGAGAGCAGGTTTCGACAAGATCGCCAACAGTAAGACCATCGAATACTTCAGTAGCAACAGATTCTTGAAATACTTGATCAGAACTTCGCAAGCTATTGACATTATTCAAGGTGGTGCCAAGTCCAATGCCTTGCCAGAGCATGTTTCCGTCATTGCCAACCACAGAATTGCCTTCGAGAGCAGTGTCCAGGCAACTTATGAGAGATCTTTGAGCTTTGTCAAGCAGGTTGCCCAGAAATACGATCTTGGTGTTGTTGCTGCCGATGGCACTGAATATCTCAAGCCAACTGCCAACGGCTACTTCACCATCACCATCAATGACCAGTCTGAACCTACTCAAGTGTCACCAACTACTTCCGATGTCTGGACTTTATACAGTGGTGCCTTGAGACATTTCTATGAGGACTTGGTCTTCGAAGGCTCGTTGGACAAGCCGATCATTGTTGCTCCAAATGTTCCAACCGGAAACACCGATACAAGACATTACTTGAACTTGACCCAGCATATTTACAGATCCATTCCAGGTTATGCTGAAGGATTCTCCTTGGTCGGTGCAGGTATTCACTCTGTTAACGAGAAGATGGACATAAATTTGCATTTGCAGATCATCGCCTTTTACTACGAGTACTTGCATTTGGTTTTGGATGAAGAAGCTAAATAGATAGTGTAGTTGAATTCAAATATTGAGGTTTGATTTGAGTGTAGAATTGCAATAGTCTGGACAAGCGACGAGTATAAACTATGCATAAGCGATGCAATGGTTGGAAGTGGTGCACTGAGTTTCCCTTTGATAGATAACGAAGTCGTTGAACCATTACCACTCCTTGAAAGATAATTAACTGACCATTGACCATCAATACCTAATTCGCTCCAGATATTCTCATCAAAATGGCCCAAGCGGGTGCTTAAATAACCTGACCTTGTTTCAATATGCTTGTAATAACAAATCCGAGACTCCCCCCAACCACTGTCCCGTTCCTCCTGTTTTTCTGAACTTCCCAAAACTTCCCCAAAACTGACCTACTAAACTCAGCTCTTCTTCTGCTGTCGTCATCAAATACACAAATTTTCATTCTACCTCCAACAAAGATCCGTGATAGTTTAGTGGCTAGAATTACCGCTTGTCGCGCGGTAGACCGGGGTTCAATTCCCCGTCGCGGAGTTTTTTTTAATATTTTTTTTTCACTTGAGCTGAAAGTGGAATTTGATTTTTGGCTACTAAGTGGGAATAATCATTAAAGTATCATTAATTACAATAGCGGGAACTGGGATGAAAGCTTTGCAGTGTACACACAGCTGCACGACTTCTTTGTAGCACTTGTTTTCCTATATACACTAATTACTCTATTCAATCAACACGATTCACCATCTCCAAATTCAACTCTTCAACGATCTTGATCTGGTTGATGACCAATTGCAAGTTCTTGGAGTAGAATGCAGAGCTCAAATCGCTGTTCTTCAACTTGGAAACGATCTTGTCTCTGCTAGCAGCTACTTTATCGATGTTCGTTTGGAAGCTGTTCAATACTTCTCTTGCAGGATGGTTCAAGACGGTTCTCACTTCCTTTGCGATTCTTGTCGAGTTTTTGTGCTGGTAGTCCAAACTGTCTATCTGTTTGGAGATCTTTCTAGCGGTGTTTCTTTGGAATGCAAAAGGCATGTCAAAGGTGAGGTAAGTGATCGCAACGACCCCTCCTATGAACAAGATCGGTCTTGAGACGTTGTATAGAAATCTTACAGAGAACAAATCGGAAAGACTTATGTAATGGCTGACAAACTTGATGGAAGACACTGACGCAACCAAGGAGGCAGATCCCTTCCAGACCTGTTGCCTGATGTGGGACCCCACCTGCAAAAATTTAGGATCCCATAACAACGAGATCAGATTGCGGGCTACTGCGTATTGATTTTCTCCCATGAAGGACTTGGTATAGCCTCCACAGAGCTTCAAGAAGTTTTCTACGGATGGATCGAAGAAATCCAAAGGCGAGATCAGGTCGTTGAGTCTTTTTTGAATTGAGTCCTTCTTCTTACTGAACATCAAGTCGTCTCTAAAGACTCTGTTACTGTAAAAATCGGTGCCCAATTCCTCGGTGCCCAACTGTTTGATCACCTCCACCTTCTCTGCGGTCCTCTTTCTGGCAAATGCCTCGCTGGCACTCACCAGTTCTACGAGTTTATTTATCATGGCCTCTTGCAACTCCACCGCGTACAGATAGATGTCGAACGATGAGTTTTGGTACGGAATCAACACGGCGTCGTCGATCTCCGCCACAGTGGAGTTGATCTTGTCCTTACTGTAGTTGTACACCTCGGTGCATGCGTTTTCAATGAACTTGTTGATCTTGTCGTGCACTTTTGCGCTCTGCTGCAAGGTGTTTTCGTATTTCGGGGTCAAGCTGTTCAACTCCAGCAACATCTCCTCTCTCTCTTTCAAGTACATCTGCTCGTTCACCTTGAACAAGAACTCCAAGTCCTTCAACACGTTCAAAGTGTAGTTTTTAGCAGGCAACAACTTGGAAAGCGACCTTTTTTCGAGGATGAATTTACGCAACGACGACTCCATTTGGTCGAAATCCGGATTGTCGTGGGTGTATGGGTCGTCTTCGGGGTCGGAGTCATCGCCTGGCCCGTCTCCATCACTTGGAATGCCATCCAAGACCCCGTCGGACGACACAAAGTGCACAAAGTCCTTGGAACCCTTGTGCGTGTCCGGGGAAAGGTTCAGCACCTGCTCCAAGATCCTGTTCTGGCACTTCTGCTTGTCGCGGATGGTGTCGAACTTGTTGACCACGATGAACAACAAGTTCTTCTCGTTGGCGGCAGCCGAGATGAACTCCTTCCCGCTCAAGGTGAAGTGGTTACGTGCGTCAACGACAAAGACTACCAAGTCGATCTCCTCCTGCCGGGAAAACACCTCTGTTGTCTGGTAAGAGTCCATATTGAGGCCCGGGGCATCGATCAACGAGATGTCGATGGTGCCGTTCTTCAACAAGCTCTGCTCTTTTGGCCTGTTGTCGTTGACGTAGATCTTCAAGATGGAATATTTATCGCTCTCGTACACCAAGTTGTCCAACAACTTCAAGGCAAACTTTGTGTACGTGGACTCGTCCCTAATCGAGTACACGGAGCCTATTGGCACGGCGTGCACTTCCTCCACCTGGTTGTTTTCGCTGGCGTTGATCACCTCGCAAAACACATTGGTGCACGGCTGCTCGTCCTCGGGCAACAACTTCTTCCTGAGCAAGGCATTGCAGAAAGCGGACTTCCCCGCGTTCAAGTCGCCCGTGACAAACACCTTGGAGGAGGTGTCGTCAATACGGTCCTTCAACGAGAGCAAATGGCGGATCGTGGAGACCATTTTCTTGTCCAAGAGCGAGGCCAACGACTCCTTGTCCAAGTTGGTGATGATGCCTTCGTCGATCTGGTCGATTTTCAAGTTTAAGTTCAAGATGCTCAACTGGTGGTCCAATTCGCTGTCTACCTGCGTCACCAGCGGCTGTTTGTTCAACGAGTTCTTCCTGATCAAGGCCATGCGGGACTTCAGACTGTTCAATTTGGAGTGCGTATTGGTGCTTTCTGAGGGATAAAAGATGGGTCTGGTGTTGTTTTCCGTTTGCAAGTCCTGCAAGGTCTGAACAACGGTGTTGATGGACCTGTCCAAGGCCACTTTGATGTCATTGTAACGGAGTTGCTGGATATGTGCGTCCAATTGCTGGGTGCCCTTGGTCTTGAGCGCCCCGTTTGCAGGTCTCTTACTGCTGGAACCTTCCACAAACGAGTCCTCGTGGTCCCCCGACACCAAGGTCACCGAGTCTTCGTCAAACCCAGAGTGTTGCTGGTACATTACCTGGGATCTGGCGTTCTCCAAGAGCTCGTTGGCGGTTATCAAGGTTCTGGTGTCGTCATCTCGGAGGTCGGAGAAGCTGGTATTGTTGTTGTTGGACGTTTGCTTGTCCTGCCCGTCCTGCGACAAGTCCTGCTGCGACATGGTGGTATATACAAGTATGGATGGTCGATGGACGATGCTTACCGATGCTGATCGAGTATGAACTAAAGGAAACTGGTTGATTTTTGGAGAAAAATTTAATTTGATTTTTTTGCGCTTGCTCGCCACGGCTGGTGTAGTGATGTTGGAATGAGTGGTGAGTGGTGAGAAGCGGTGAGAAGTGCTGTGGTTGAATGGTGTGATGATATTGGGATTGGGGATTGAGGGGGTTAATAGGGAAATTAAAGGTGATTGTGCTTGGTTGTACTTAATTGTAGTTAGTTGTAGTTAGTTCTTTTAATTGTACTTAATTTTACTCAATTGTATTCAATTGTACTTAGTTGTATTCAATTGTACTTAATTGTACTTAACTGTACTCAATTGTACTCAACTCTACTTAACTGTACTCAATTGTACTTACTTGTACCTACTTGTACTTAATTCTACTCAATTCTACTTAATTCTACTTGATTTTACTTGATTTTATTTAATTGCACTTACTTGTACTCAATTTGTACGGTGTGCGATTATTGTATGGCGTGCGATTACTGTATAGCATGTGATAATTCAGTACCATGGAAAGACCAGATCATAATTGATAAATTGCTGATTATGCAAAGTCCGAAAGATAACTTATCACTCGGCTAGCATCAAAAGCATATTTCTCTCCACATGTCTCTATACCTTCCCAATCAGTCCAATTCTACGTCTTGGCTTCTCGCTAGGTATCCCCAATTTGATTTTGGTGCAGAGTACATGCGTGACCATCAAAACCTATGTCAGTGTAGGAAATGGTGGGAGTTTGAGGTAACGATACCAGAGTATCAGAGCATATTCGAGCCTTCAAGTGTGACTCTTTCAAGACTCAAGTAAACTATTCAAACCACTGCCTTATTCTACAACTAACCAGAGCAAATCACTAACCAGAGAAAAGCACTAACCAGGTAACCGAAAAAGACGAGAGTAAATTGATTAGACTATTTCTGATATAAAATAATTATTTTACAAGACGAAACGAGTTTCACCAGACAAGTTCTCCAGAAATCTTGACTGCCACCATCCTTATCGATAAGATCACCAAACCCAACCCGGCTGACCTGGATCTAACGGATAAAACCGAGTCATCTCGAGGTAGTATCGATACTAAAGAGCAGATGCTTTATGCACAAGTGCAAAAGTTTCCCTGATTAGGCAGCTCAGTCAGAGAGAAGAACAGTCAGCACTCAACGAAGAGTTCGAAAATGCAAAGGTGTAAAACGTCTCGATAGGGGCAGAAAAGTGAGAAAGAGTGGATAGAGATAAGGAATTACAATGAGAGAAGAGCCTCGTGGAGCAGGTTTTGGATAGTTTAAGCTCTTCGTGTGATCACAGAGTAACAGAAAGTAACACAAGTTGCCTCTAGCTGAACCCCTAGCAGTGCAGCCCACGCCAGTGCCTGCTCACACTCAGTAATCAGTAAATTAGTAAGCATACCTGAAAAATTATCACAAATACGAAAAGGCAGGGGCAGAAATTAGGGCAAAGGAAGGAAGGAAGGAAGGAAGAAAAAAAAAAGCCAGAGGAATCGGATCAATTTGGACTCGTTTCCGCCTCTCTTAGCTTGCGTTTTGGTCGCAGAATAGCTTGTTATCTGCCCAGGAGCCTGTATTTTGTTTGTTTTATCTAGGCCAAACCAAGGCCAAAACCCAGGCCAACCAAGGTAAAACCAAGGTAAAACCAAGGCCAACTCAGGCCAAGCCCAGGCATTGGTCTGTGCATTTTTTTTCTATGTAAGTGATGCACCTCCCTCCACCTCTTGATCTGTGTCTTGAATTAAAGCTCTTGTCCCGAGTTATTTTTCCTGCTCCAACGACGTCCAATTGCACCCGCACCGCTCATCTCCCGGCTCTGCTATGGAATTAATAGTAAAAGTCCATTTCCAATTCCCAATTCCCAATTCCCAACTCCCAATAGCCGCAATCCGACCTGCATTTGGCTTTTCCACCTTCTCGCTTTCACTCTCCACCCACTGCCATAAAACTCCGTGCCTTTTTTCTGGCCCTTCCTCTTTGTGAACTTTTCAAAGAACAATTTTTTTTCTCATCTTTGCCGCTCTTATAAGTAGAGAGGAGGCCACAAAGGAATTCGAGAGAGGACGACCGCTGGTCTGGGTGAGATATACTATTGATTCAAAAGATACGCGATTGCAATAGAGTACTAGTGGGATAGCGAGAAGTATTAATTACAGAAGTATTAAGTACAGAATTGATTGCGAACAAAAGTGCTTTAAAAACTGCCAAAAAAACCATCAAAAAATTCATCGAAGAGTACTTCAAAGCATCAAGAGTACCACAGAAGCGCCATAAAAAGCACCTCAAACCCACTTAAAAGTACGCTCAAGACATCAAAACCACATCCCCCTATTCACTACGATGGGCCTCTTATCTTTAGGAACCCCCTTTGACTGGAAAGACGCCCGCAAGCACTCGGAGCACGTCCGCGACAACGGGCTCGAGCAGTTGCTCAAGATGTTCGAGGCCGCCAAGGACAGGCAGGACGAGAAGTTCTACTGGGGCGACGAGGTCGAGTACACGCTTGTCAAGCTCGACCCGGAGCACCACACCACCCAGTTGTCCATCGAAAAGGACTACATTTTGAACGACTTGGGCGAAGACGGCGAGGCGTATCAGAAAGCGCTCGACAACGACGTCTCGTTCCACCCAGAGTATGGCAGATTTATGATCGAGGCCACGCCGCTGAAGCCGTACGACGGCAACGTGTTCCACGACTACCTCTACGTCGAAGAAAACATGCTGCGGAGAAGAGTGTTGGCGAAAGAGCAGATCCGGGACGAGTCCATCGTGCCAATAACGCTCACGTCGTACCCACGCATGGGCACGCCCAACTTCACCTTCCCGCCCGTCGAGGTGGCCCCGAACCCGCTGAGCAAGTCGTTGTTCTTGCCCGACGAGTTGATCAATCGCCACGTGAGATTCCCCACGTTGACGGCCAACATCCGCCGCAGACGCGGCGCCAAGGTGGCCATCAACGTGCCTTTGTACCAGGACACCAGGACCCGTGCGAAGACCGCTGTGGACCCGACGATTCCGCACCGCGATGTCTTCCCCTTGGAGGACAGCGAGGCCTTCCAAGGCGCCGCAAAACCGGGCCACATCTACATGGACTCGATGGGGTTCGGCATGGGCTGCTCGTGCTTGCAGGTGACGATGCAGCTGAAGAACCTCAACGAGAGCAGGTTCCTCTACGACTCGTTGCTGAACATCACCCCGGTGATGTTGTCGCTCACGCTGCTGCTGCCCGTGTACAGAGGATTTCTTCTGGACCAGGACGTGCGGTGGAACGTGGTGAGCGGGTCCGTGGACGACCGGACACCCTTTGAGCGCGGCGTGGACCCGTTGCCGGGCCACCAGTTGCACGGCGGCTTGGACCCGCTGCTGGCGCAGAAGTACCGGCGCATCCCGAAGTCCCGGTACGACTCCATCGACCAGTATCTCGGTGACATCAACGCGGACGGCACCTTTGGGTACTTCCACGACGAGTACAACGACTTGCCCGCGGTGGTGAACGAGAAGGTGTTCGACAAGTTGACCGAGAGCGGGTTCGACCCCGTGATGGCGCGGCATTTCGCCCACTTGTACATACGAGACCCGATCGTGATCTTCAGCGAGATCCTCAAGCAGGACAACGGCAGGGACAACGACCATTTCGAGAACATCCAGTCCACCAACTGGCAGACGTTGCGGTTCAAGCCACCTTCCCAGAGTGCCACCCCGGACAACAAGAGTGCCATTGGCTGGCGGGTCGAGTTCAGACCGATGGAGATCTCCATCACGGACTTTGAGAATGCGCTGTTCGGCTGTTTTATCCCGTTGTTGGCCAAGGCCATCTTGAAATACAAGCCCAACTTTTACATTCCCTTGACGTGCATCGAGAAGAACATGAAGGTGGCCCACAAGAGAGACTCTGCAGTGAACTCCACCTTCTATTTCCGTAAAGACATCCAGTCCACGGACACCAACAGCATTCTGGAGTTGTCCTTGAACCAGATCTTCAACGGGTCCGAGGAGTTCATCGGCTTGATTCCTTTGGTGGAGAAGATCATCTCGGAGGAATTCGCCGATGCCTCTACGCAGGACTTGCAGAAGATGAAGTTGTACTTGAAGTTGATCTCTTGTAGGGCCAACGGGTCGATCCCAACGACTGCCAAGTTCATCAGAAACTTTGTCTTGAACCATCCTAGTTACCAGAAGGACAGCGTGGTGAGCGAGGAGATTAGTTTCGATTTGATATCGAAGTTGGTGGACGTGACTGACTACAAGCACCAGCTGTTGGCGGAGTTTTTCGGTGACGATTTGGCTGGGGAGATGGTCGAATTGGGATATGGCAAATGAGCCGGCAGTAAATGCGCCAGCAGTGAGTGAGAAGCAGTAATTAATGAGCTATGCTGAGATGATTAGGTGGTTAATCAGGTTTGCTTAAGATTAGTCAGGTTGTTAATCAGGTTTGCTTGAGATTAATCAGTATTGGACTTTACTGAGGCTATTCAATAAGATTGAACTAATCATATTTGAGCCTTTTATTCAGTTCCAGCCATTCAACATTAACTCGTTCTAGCTTTAATTATATCAAACCAGGTTAAAACTTCGATTGAGCTATCCAATCGATCCAAGCACACATCTCTATCTATCTTCAATTCTTACAGCGAGAAACTATATAGACACTATCCACTCTTTGCAACAACGATATTCAGCAAAATTTACATCTTCCGGTCTTAATTGACCAACACCCGCTTTGTAGTACCAGCTCATGCAATTGAGCACCAAGTACCGGCTCATGTAATTGCCCATCACAATCACGAAATTGTGCCACACCTCGTGCAGCTGTAACTATCGTTACCATCTTAGTAATGGAATACTAAGTGAGCTTAGTATCAGGCCGCCTTCTGCCTTCTCTGCCTCCCTTTCCTGCCCGGCTCCAATTTCTCTTAAGAAAAATTAAAAAAAATTGCTAAAATAAAAAAAATTAAAAAAAAAATGTTTAAATGAAATATTGGGGCATACTGGGAATTGAACCCAGGGCCTCTCGCACCCAAAGCGAGAATCATACCACTAGACCACACGCCCATTTTCGAGATTTTCTTTGAAATTTGCAGTAGTTATTGTGATAATTTTGGAAGGATCGGTGAGGTGTTAGTGCCAGTAGGCCGGGTTTCATCGAGGTGGGCGATAGTCTTGGGTGATTATTTGAAGCTCATGGGTACTTTTGGTAGTACTATGATCCATAAGAAAGAAAATGGTTGGCTAGTAGAGTTTTGCAGTGGCCTTTGAGTTGTTTCTAAGTGTATCTTAGGTCTTAATGACATATCAAGAATAGACCTGAATGTGCCCACAATTGAGTGAAAGAGGATTGAAAAGAACGAGAACTTTTTATAACATGAATCGGTATAACAAAATAACTATTAGTGATCTAAAGTCTTCCTGAAAACCCAGTTAAGGTTGTAGTAACGTTGTGAAATAGTTCTATTAACTAGCTTATTTGGCGTAGGTAAGTCATTATGGGAAGTTCAACTACTAGAGTAAGTCCCGTTGCTATAGAAGAATGGGATACAGTCACTACACAACAGAACCATCACAAGTCGGTACACTCACCCTAGGCCAGCTGAGATTGGCTCGGCCCGATTAAGGCACAGTGTGGACATGGAACTGGGGCTGTCCAAATGACACCTTTTCTCGATAAGCTGTGGATCCACAATAGTTCCCGAGCCTCGATGGATCGAGCGGGACACACATAGAGCTGTGATTGGGAATGAATAATTGATAATTCATTAATTGAGTCGGGTCGAGGCGAGTCGTTCAGTTCAACTCAATTCAATTCAATTCGATTCAATTCGATTCCATAATCAGTTCAATTCAATTCAATTCCATAATCAGTTCAATTCAATTCCATAATCAATGCCACCAATCTATAACATGCTCACTCCCTCACTTCCCTCACTTCCCTCACTTCCTTCACTTCCCTCACCTCTCCCTAAAAGCCACATTCGGTTGCTTGTCCCGTGGCCCCCACAAAAGCGAAAAACTGCTCGACAAACTTTATTAACAAAATTTTCGGCTATGAAAAAAAAAATATAAAAATTGAAAAATATCATTGCTTGAGTTTGACGAAAAGAGTTTAGTAATCAATTGAACGATTGAAATTATTTTTTCTCGATAAATAAATAAATGATTGCACGTACTCAATTGACCAGAACCATGTTATCCAGATTTTCACTTTCCAGAGCCTCGCAATTCGCTGTGCCAGCTATTGCTACCGCAGCAGCCATCGGATCCGCCTACTATTTCTCCACGCCAGCCTACAAGAACGAGTCCGGCAAGACTTTCACTGGCAACGGTGAATGGGTCGACTTGAAGTTGAAGAAAGCCGAGTCCGTCTCCGCAGACACCAAGCACTACACCTTCGAATTGAAGAGCCCGGACGACGTCAGTGGCTTGGTCACTGCCTCGTGTGTCTTGGCCAAATATGTCACCGCCAAGGGTAACAACGTCATCAGACCTTACACCCCGATCTCCGATGTCGACGAAAAGGGCACCATCGAGTTCGTCATCAAGACCTACCCAGAAGGTAAGTTTGGTAACTACATTGCCGGCTTGAAAGAGGGCGAGACCGTTGCCTTCAAAGGTCCAAACGTCAAGTTCCAATGGACTCCAAACGCCTTCAAAGAGATCATCTTGATCGGAGGTGGAACTGGTATCACCCCATTGTACCAATTGGCCCACGAGATCAGCAAGAACCCAGCAGACAAGACCAAGGTGCAATTGTTCTACGGTAACAAGTCGCAAGAGGACATCTTGATCAAAAAAGAGTTGGATGCCATTGCCGCAAAGCACCCAGACCAATTCCAAATCACCTACTTCTTGGACAAGGCCCCAGAAGGTTGGACCGGCAAGACTGGTTTCATCACCAAGGACTTTTTGAAGGAGAAGTTGCCAGCTCCATCTGAAGATGTCAAGGTGTTTGTCTGTGGTCCTCCACCATTGTACGAGGCCATTTCCGGTAACAAGGTCAGTCCATCCGACCAAGGTGAACTTAAGGGTGCTTTGGCCGACTTGGGCTTCTCCAAGGAGCAAGTCTTCAAGTTTTGAGATGAAATAGACTGAGAATGACTCTTTATAAATTTTATACTAAATAAATTTCAAGTCTTGAAACTTTGTAGGGAGTAGATTTGGTATAGTTGGTGAAGTTTGCTGAAATTTGGTATCCTTTGGTATACTTTGTTATGCGAAGTATAGACATGTTCTAAAAATATTCTGGAAATGGTCTTACTTGGTCCATTCATCATCTTTCCCTTCTCTTCTAACCTCAACCCAATTCACTCACTCAACTTCACTCGCCCTGCCCTTTTCCTTGCCCGTTGGGCACGGGCTCAAAAATATTTAGTGAAAAATTTCAAACCCACCCCATCGACACTTCAACAGTGATTTCACGCTCTCGCAAGGTGGAATGGACATGTCGAGAATCAGAGTAGCCGTCGAAGGCTGCTGCCATGGCGACTTGAACAACATTTACGCTGCTTTGTTGCAAAAAACCGAGCAAATTGGCCAGCCGTTGCCCGATTTGCTCATCATCTGTGGAGATTTCCAGTCGCTAAGAAACAAGCTGGACATGAAATGCATCTCGATCCCTCCGAAGTACCAGCGAATGGGCGATTTCCACGAGTACTACACTGGGGCCAAGAAGGCACCGGTGTTGACGCTCTTTGTAGGCGGGAACCACGAGCTGTCCAACTATTTGGACGAGCTCAAGTTCGGTGGGTGGGTGGCCCCCAACATCTACTTCATGGGCCATTCAGGTGTCGTGTGGTACAAAGGAGTCCGGATAAGTGGCATCTCGGGGATCTGGAACCCTGCGGACTTCAATCTCCCGCGGGTGCAACACTTTTCGGACCCTAAATACCTAAGATCTTCCTACCATGTACGTAAATTAGACTTCTTCAAACAGTATTTGATACGGCAGCCATTGTCGGTGACGGTGTCGCACGACTGGCCAAAGGATATCGTGCACCACGGTAATTTGAACTGGCTCTTGCAGAAGAAGCCTTTTTTCAAGAAGGACATCGACACGGGACGCTTGGGGTCCCTCGTAAACAAGACCTTGCTCGAGAAACAGCGACCTCTCTTCTGGTTCAGCAGCCATCTACACGTGAAGTTTGAAGCTTTAGTGGAGCACAAGGTGAAGAAGAGAAGGAACAGTAGTTTTGTAGATGTTGGCTTGAAGAAAGTGAAGCAGGGTGAGAATGTCGAGCAGAATACCGAACAGAACGCGGACGAGATCGCCCTCTCGATGTCCAGCGACGAAGACTCTGATCTGGGCGAAGCTGAAGTAAAAGTTGTAGAGGCTGGAAGTAAAGACGAGATTCCGCTCGAGATGCCATCTTCCGACGAAAGTGGCAGTGAGGACGATGTTCCCCGGTATGAAGATGAAAGTGAGCCTGTGAAGTTCGTAAAGCCTCCTGTGGAGATACCTGTAGAGATAACAGGTTCGGAGCCTGGCCTGGAACAAGAACCAAGATCTTCCAGCCAGTCCAGCCAATGGCTAGACAACGATAACCTTTCGACAGCATTCCTCGCATTGGACAAATGCTTGCCAAGAAGAAACTTCCTAGACTTGAGACTCGTGCCAGTGACCTCGCAGGCACATCCCTCGTACTACAACGACGAGCTCTACCTCGACCGTGAGTTCATTGCCGTGTCGCGAGTGGTGCACAACAGTTTCAGCAGGACAGATTTCTACCGCAACCTCCACAAGTTCGAACGCATCTTTGATCTCGACTCCAGTGTTCGTTTGGAGCTCGAACGAGAAATCGATCTCGAGATGGTCAAGTTGGCCAAACTGCCAGAGGAACAGTTTGTGATTCGTAAGGACGCATTTGTGCAGACGGCTCCTCTGGATGCAGAGCGGTTGGAGCTTTACGAGAACCCGCAAACAAAGGCGTTTGCTGGGTTATTCGGTGTCTGAAGGTGTCTGAATTTTGGGTCGGTGTAAGCTCAATTGGTCGTTTGTATTCAAAGTGAATGGAATCATGTGGTGTATCTCCATTAATGCAGTGTGGTATATTTTAGTTTGACTTGTAGGTTAGACTCAGTCGAATCATTGTGGTGTAGCTCAGCTATTGCAGTGTGGATCTGAATTAATGTGCTTGTAGTTAGTCTGAAAGGATCGCATTGTGATATGAGCTCGAAGCATTGTGTATATAAACTCAGTTTGCATTGTCTGCAATCTCTCCGATGCTGTGTGACTCAATGAGTGCCTAATGTCTGCTCCATTCAATGTCTTTGTGCTTTATGTGTTTTTATGGAACGATTTGTAGTATTTGAACCCATATTCAATGTCTTTTCACTATATAGACTCAATAATATACTTGTGGTATATAAGTATATAGAAGTTCAATTCATGCCTTGGTGCTGGAATCGATTGAATGATTTGTGGTATAATTTCAGATTTAACCCTTTGTATTAGACCCAACCGTGCTTTGTGCGAACCCCCACTCACTTCATCCACCATATAACCCCCAATTCAGTTTCCCGCCATATAACCCCCTATTTGCGATTTCCCAGTTTCAAAACCCAACGCCCCAATTCTTCTAAGATCAAACAATTTATGATGACAGATCAATAGCTCCAGAGGCCCAATTTAGCACACACTATCTCGTCAATCTACACTTGAGCAAGATTATACTTAAACAGATCTGCCTATCGCCATCTAGTGTTGCTACCACTTGAGAAAATCCCTTTACCGATCCCCTATGCCTAACCCCTCTCCCACTTATGCCAATCTCTCCTCTATGCCTAACCCCTCTCCTAACTCACTTTTGGTCGTGCACAAACACCTTTTTTTTTTATCGCTCATCAATTTCCAATTTGCCTCCCTAAACAAAACTCAAAGGAACACTAGCCAAGCCATCGATTGAGTCTACTTGATATCAATTCACCAAAGTTGTAATCAATTAGTCCAAAATTGTAATCAATCAAGTGTATAGCTGCTGTATATCCCGTAACAATGCCGCCAAAAGAAGACTGGGAAAAGTACAAAGCGCCAGTAGAGGACGAGGACAAGGCGGAGGAGAAGGTGAAACCGCTCAGTGAAGGCGACATCCAGGTGTTGAAGACGTATGGGGCCGCCCCTTACGGCGCCTCGTTGAAGGCCATCGAAAAGGACTTGAAAGAGATTGAGAACAAGATAAAGGAGAAAGTGGGCATAGAGGAGAGCGACACTGGGTTGGCACCGTCGTCGTTGTGGGACGTGATGGCAGACAAGCAGCGCATGTCCGAAGAACAACCTTTGCAAGTGGCCCGCTGCACCAAGATCATAAAGGCTGCCGACGACGTCTCCGAGGAGAAGTCCAAGTACATCATAAATATCAAGCAGATCGCCAAGTTTGTCGTCGGCTTGGGCGAGAAAGTGTCCCCCACCGATATCGAGGAGGGCATGCGGGTAGGTGTCGACAGGACCAAGTACGAGATCCAGTTGCCCTTGCCGCCGCGGATCGACCCCTCGGTGACGATGATGACCGTGGAGGAGAAGCCCGACGTGACGTATACCGATGTGGGTGGTTGCAAGGAGCAGATCGAGAAGTTGAGGGAGGTGGTTGAGTTGCCGTTGTTGTCGCCAGAGCGGTTTGTCAAGTTGGGGATCGACCCGCCGAAGGGGATCTTGTTGTACGGGCCTCCAGGGACCGGGAAGACGTTGTGTGCGAGGGCCGTTGCGAACAGAACAGATGCCACCTTCATCAGGGTGATCGGGTCCGAGTTGGTGCAGAAGTACGTCGGTGAAGGTGCCCGTATGGTGAGAGACTTGTTCGAGATGGCCCGCACCAAGAAGGCGTGTATCATTTTCTTTGACGAGGTGGACGCCATTGGCGGCGCGCGTTTCGACGACGGTGCCGGCGGTGACAACGAGGTGCAGAGAACCATGTTGGAGTTGATCACACAGTTGGATGGTTTCGACCCAAGAGGTAACATCAAGGTGATGTTCGCGACAAACAGACCCAACACCTTGGACCCTGCGTTGTTGCGGCCGGGAAGAATCGACAGGAAGGTGGAGTTCTCGTTGCCCGACTTGGAGGGCCGTGCCAACATCTTCCGCATCCACTCGAAGTCTATGTCTGTCGAGCGGGACATCCGGTGGGAGTTGATCTCGCGGTTGTGCCCGAACTCCACGGGTGCCGAGTTGCGTTCGGTGTGCACGGAGGCGGGCATGTTCGCGATCCGGGCCAGACGTAAGGTCGCCACGGAGAAGGACTTCCTCGCTGCCGTCGAGAAGGTGATCAAGGGCAACATGAAGTTCAGTTCTACGAGCAGATACATGCAATATAACTAGATTTATAGCAAATAATATGGATTTCTATACAGTAACGCCATGCGTATCACTCCCACCAGCTCACACAGCCCATGCCGTCCGTCTGGCAACTGGCGATTATCGCGTACGGCGGTGCCCGGCCCTTGTTGCTGTCGTCGGCCTCGTCTTTCTCCAGCTCGTTGTGCGGGCCCACGGGCTTGGTGTCGGTAAAGATCTCCTCCTCCACACGGAAGGTGATTTTCTCGTTGATGTCCAAGTACAAGCTGGTCTCCTCGTCCGGGGTCCAGATCCATGCGTTCTCCTTCTCGGAGTAGTGCGAGTTCTCGAAGAGATAGTCCTTCGGTATGAAGATGTCGTTGAAGAACTCCATCTTCACCTTGATGCCCTCCGGGGTGCACTGGTCTATCCAGCCCTGTATCACCTCCCCGATGAAGGGTTTCCACACGATGCACCGGAACTTGACGTTGGTGTATGCGGCGCCGTCCCCGGGCTTGAGCAACCCGTCGTCGATGGCCATGATGTCCCAGATGGTCACCACGAGGCCGAGCTTGTGTATCACTTTGTTGGCGTACTTGATGTTGAGCTCGTTTAGCACGGCTTTTTTGATCGGGACGTTGAATGCGTTGGGCGAGATGCTGATCAAGTCGGAAATGACTGAGAGTTGGAACATGCTGGGGGTGCTGGGGTGCTGGTGGTGCTGGTTCTTCTGGTCTTGTCATACCAAAATGAAATTTTTCACTAGATTTTTCAGTGCCAAAAAATTTTTGTTTGCCCTTGCCTGCGCTGATCTCTTGCCCTTGGTGAAGACTGTATTTGCTCAAGGCTTCTTCTGTCTCTTATGACTGTATCTGATTCTCTTATCACTGGTTCTGATTCCCTCAATATCTGATTCCCTCAATATCCTTCTTCTCTTCCTATTCTTCTTCTTTCTCTTTGCTCTTCTTTCTCTTTGCTCTTCTTTCTCTTTGCTCTTCTTTCTCTTTGCTCTTCTTTTCTTTGCTCTTCTTTCTCTTTTTCGCTCTCTTTTTCGTTCTCTTCTCTCTCTTCTTTCTCTTCTTGCCCTTTTCAATTACCCCTTTATCAAACATCACCTTCATATAGACATACTAATATACAAATGACTTCATGTGGAATCAACTTAATATGCATTTCGCTCTCTATTTGTGCTCATTAAACCCATCCACCTCCATATCAACTTAACCTCAGTTCTGTATTCAACAACTGTTGTAATCTACGTTAATCTAAATTTCTATTATATTTATTACTTGTTATATTTATGATGCTTACTGTATTTATGATGCTTATTATATTTATGATGCTTATTGTATTTATAATATATTTATATTTTGATTATATATTTGTTATATTTTATTTCATCTAAACCCAATTCTAATTGATCCTTTGAGAATTCTTTTTTATTCTTCAACTCATTTTGAGAATTTCTACCCCATTCAAAATAGTCCAAAACAATTTTAATTCACTTTTTCACATCACTGCTTGAACTAGCCTAATTAGAATTGTTCCTGATTTTTGCAAAGATGCAATCTACAAGAGGCGATAATCGTCACCAAATTCCACATTCACCTTCTATCATCCCTCCAATATCTACTTCATCTCATACACTTACTCCCCTTCTTCTCACTACAATCTACATCCCTCCTGTCCTCCCCTCCTACATCCTACATCCATCTCTACCAAATGATTGTCCCTATTAAGTATATATAAATCACATCTCAGCCTCACCAAGACTCTAATTTGGCCAACAACTGAGCTCCTTTGTTCCCTGCATCCCTCTCGGCCTTGATCAACTTCTTGTTCTCCTTGATGTCCTTCAAGAAAGTCTTCAGCAACTTGTCCTTGCAATCCTCCGCCTTGATACTCTCGTACAAGGCAACAACTACAAACGACCCAGGCGACTTGATCCAGTTGGCCAAGTTGTTCTCTGGTTCGTCGATGCCAAAGAGCCCCTGGATGAACTTCAAGGCAAACGGCAAGCCCAATTGCAACTTGTCGTCCACTTTGACCACTTTCTTCTCTGCAGCATTCCAACGGCCGCCTTGGATCAAGGTTCTCAACAATCTCGACGAGAAGGGCTTGTGGATCAAGTGCTTTCCGTCGGTGACTGGACCTCTGAAGGACTCCACGATGGCAGCAAGTGCCTCCTCACGGTTGTCGGACTCGATAGACTCGTTCAACAACACTTCCCCAACAAACTGCGACCCAATGTTCTCGCCCAAGGACTCGAATGGATGGTTGATGATGGCATTGAAAAACAGAGGCAGGAACCCCTTCAAGATCTCACCTCTTCTCTGCTCCTGGGCCTTCTTGGAGGTGGTCTTGGACATCTCCTCGTACAGGAGCAACTCTTTCTTCACACTTGGCGAGAAGAAATGGGCATCCAACCCGTTCAACAAGTAGATGAGAGGCCGTCTGGAGAACTTGTCGGTGATGAGCTCGTGCATGGTCTCCGCATACTCGTTGACAAACGTCTTGTTCACCAACACGGTATCGTCCACGGTCATGAAGATGGTTATTAGCACCGAGTTTCCGTAGTCGTTCTTGATCAAGGCCACGGCATGCTGCTTCAAGGCCCTCAAGATCTGCTTTCTCTCCTTGGCATTGGCCCGGGCAATCAACGTGCAGGCCACTTCGCTACCCTCCTGCGTGTGGACGAGCTCGGCAAACTGCTCGTGCAACAACTCGATGAACTCGCTGGTCTGCTTGGTATCGATGATCTTGACGTACTCTCTCATGGCCGCATGCAAGATCTGGAACCCGGTGGACCCCTTCTCGACAGAGGCCGTTATCGTGGCGATCAAGTTCTTGCTGATCAAGTCCTTTCTCTCGGCAGACTCGGCACACACCTGCTCGATGGTCTTGCCGTCACCGGCCTCTTTGAAAACGGCATACTCCGCGCCCCAGAACTCTCTGATCATCTGCTTCTTCTGCTTGGCCGTCGAGTACAACACGTACAAGTCCTCAACTACGTAGGCTCCTTCTCTGTGTCTCATCAACTTCCTCAATTTGCCGTGGAACTCGTTCAAAATGGCCTCCCGCGACTCTTTGGACCCGTAGTGCAACAACTTCACCAAAAGATATTTCCCGTAGGCACTCGTGGCCAAGGCGTAGAAATTGCCCTTCAACGAGTTGGTGATCACGTCTCTCCTCTCCTTGGAAGAGTACTTGACAAGCGTCTGCACCACTCTGGAGGCGTCGTGCTTCATGACCAAGTCCTTGATCACATCTTTCGAGAGCTCCCACACCTCGTTGGCCAACTTGTCTCTCTGCTCCTTAGGCATCGGAGGGTTCTTCACTCTCAACTTCTCCCAAAGCCCCTTGATCTTCTGCACCTCGACACCGGCTTTTCTTTGTAACTTTCTCTCCGCCAATGTCTTCTTTTGCTCGGCATGTTGTTCTTTAGAGCTCTGCTTGCCTGGCTGGGCATCGGTGGCAGCAGCGCCAGCGTCTTCCTCTTCCTCTTCTGATTGGTCCAACTCGTCTTCTGATTCCTTGTTGTCCAATTGGTCCAACTCGTCCTCCTCAGACTCAGAACCTCTGTCATCGGAGTCCTGCTCTTCTTCAGAACTGGACTCCTCGCTCTCACTCTCACTCTCGCTTTCACTACTCGACACCTCGCTCTCCGATTCAACCACCTTGGCCTTGAAATCGTTCGATTTCGATTTTTTTACCGCAGCGCTAGCTGTGCTCTTGTTGGCCCGTTTGGTTCCTACTTTACTTGGTGCCATCTTCTACTTTTATCTCGACAAATGTGCTTCCTCTTCAATGCTTTATCTACTCAACTTATCTTTAAAGTAAGAAAAAGTGAAAATTTTAAATTTTTCACTTTAAAAATTTTTTTTTTTCTGTTGCCTTGGGGCTCATCGCTGGAAGGTCGTGTGCGTATGGGGGATCGGGTTGGGGGGGTTGGCGAGGGGTTAGCCTGGTGATGGAGGTTGGTGATGGAGGTTGAGGTGCGGAAAGTAGAAGAAGTTCCTTTATCAATGCTACTCTGTGCCACAGTTTGTAGTGTAGATAGTGGCAGTGCTTTTGTCTCGAGGTTCGTAGACTGTAACAGTAACAGGAGACTGATCTCCGACGATATTTTACTATATATCACTATTCTATTGACACATTTTGTACCATATCTATCCCATTATTGTAAAATTTATCTACTATTATTATTTCCCCTATATTTCTCTCTGTCGCCTACATTACATCACTCTGAGAACTTCACTCTCCTTGTTTGTGCATTATGTTTCGACTAAACAAATCCACAACCAAACACTTAGCAATACCCTAACAACACTTTCAATCAACTTCTACCCTAGCTGCTTCCTTATCCTCAAAAGTAGTGTCGTCCATCTCAACCTTTGGAGGCTTGAACACCCTCAAGGCCAAACTGCTCAATATCACACTTATTGAACTAGCTGCCATCGCAGCACTCGCCCATACGGGACTCAATCTCGAGTTCTGGTACGGGTAAATAACGCCAGCGGAAATTGGAACACCGATCATGTTATACACCAAGGCCCACCCAAAATTGAACTTGACTCTTCTGAAAACCGTCTTGGACAACGAGAAAAGATTCAATAACGAAATAAGAGGGTAATTGGGTGATAACAATACAAAATCGGACGAGCTCAGAGCCAAGTCTGAGCCAGACCCTAACGCTATCCCGATATCTGCAGCTGCCAAAGCCGGAGCATCATTGATACCATCACCTACCATGGCCACGACGGCACGTTTGGTGTGTTTTTCTTTCTCCCCGGCATGGAACGTGTTTTGGATCCACTCGATCTTCAGCGTCTTCTCCTCTGGAAGAACCTCAGCGACAACATTGTCAATACCGAGCTGCTTGGCTATCGCATGCGCTGTAGTTGCATTGTCTCCACTGATCATCCAGCACGAGATCTTCTGAGCATGCAACAGAGCGATGACATTCTTGGCTTCCGGTCTGATCTGATCCCGGGAAGCCATCATCAACACTGGCACATAGTAGTCCGTCTCGAACATGGACTCCCATTGTAAGGCCAAGATTATCACACTCTTCCCCTCCTCCTTCCAAGAAGTCAAGACATTTTGCTGCTTTGTGGTCAACTTATGTGAGTTGAATTGGTTGAGCAAGGTCTCGTTACCTATTATTGCGCTTGTAGGAGCAGATTCTTGCAACCCGTTCTCGAGCACAATATCACCTTTCAAACCCTTACCCGAGATCTCTTCCACCTCGGGGACAATGTTACTTAGGAGCTTAAAATTGAGCTTCTTTGCATGTTCTGCGGCAAAGTTCTTGACGGCTATTGACAAGGGATGTCTCGAGGACAACTCTGTGTCTCTTGCAATCTGAATTGCCATCTTTTCAACCTCTCTAGAGGAGCCCTTCTCATTCAAAAAGGCATATTCGGTGACTTTTGGGTCTCCTCCCAAGGTCAAGGTCCCCGTCTTATCGAAGCAAACAACATTTACCTTGGCCCCGTCTTGGAAAGCTGTTCCTCCTCCTTTGGCCAAGATACCATACTTTGCAGCCAATCCAGAACCAACAAACAATGCCGTTGGAGCGGCAAGACCGATGCCGCAAGGACAGGCAACTACGAATACTGCAATGGCAAACTCCATCGACCACACACACCAGCCTCCTACGTCAATATCGAGGTAGCTTTGAGGCAAGGCACCGGAATATCCCAACGACAACCATATGATCCAAGTGATCACCGCAATAAAGCATATCACTGGCACGAAGATGCCGGTCAAGATATCAGCCGTCCTCTCTATTGGTGCCTTTTTCATCTGACCTTCTTGCACGGCATTGACGATTTGGTCAATCAACGAGGTGCCTTCAAGAGCAACGATTTTACAAATGAGCGATGTCGACCCAACGTTCACCGTTCCAGAGAATACCTGTTCTCCGACTACATGGGTGACAGGGTTGGACTCCCCTGTCAAGGCACTTTCGTCAAATTTGGACTCTCCCTGGATGATGATCGAATCAGCAGCAGGCGACTCTCCAGGGGCGACTCTGATGTGGTCCCCCACTTCCAAGAAGTCGACTTTCAACTCCTCGTCGTTTCCGAAAACGGCAGCGTTTTCGTTGGAGATCATCTCGACATAATGAGCCATCTGGGGCTTGATATCACTCAATCTGGTGACGGCATCGGCAGTCTTGCTCTTGGAGTAGGCCTCTAAGAGTCTTCCTATCAACAAGAATAGTGTCAAGAACACAACGGAGTCGAAATACGTCGTGGAATACCCATTGCTCTCTCTTGGAGAGTTGGCAGAGAGACCGAGCAAGGCAATACTGGAGAAATAGGCCACAGAGGTACCTAGAGACATCAACAAACTCATCGACCCGAATTGGAAAAGCCGTCTTGTCCATGGGACATTGTGCCTCCAGAGACTGCGAATTTCTTTGATGGACTTCTCATGGAAAATGTCATCGGCGAAGAAAAACACCGGCGTCGACAAGATGAACAAGGCCCAAACTGCTCGCGAGACGTTGCCGCACCATATAGGTTCCATAAACCACATTCTCAAATGGTGGTGCTTTGGAAGAAGCGACATGCACACCACGCCAATGATGAACGTTGGGATGGCAACGGCTACAGTGAGAATCAATCTCTTGACAATTTTCATGGCTTCCTTGCGGGCAGATCTTTTCAAATGCTCTTCAAGAGTCACGGATTTGATCATTTCCACTTTGAAATTAGGTGAGAGCTCGTTCAATTCTTTGACAAGCTTTCTGATCGTGAGTTCAGGAGGTGAAGGAAGATAGGTGAACCTCACAAAGGGGTTTTGCAAGGTTATTGGGTCGCTGATCACTATGCTGTTACCATATTTGGACAAGTAATTATTGACCTCTTCAGGACAATGTTCACAGAACATGCCTTCTACTTTCAAATTTACGGTCCTTGCCATAGATTTCTTTGCCGCGTGACTGATTTCAGATACTTTCACGAAATTGTAATCGTAGCCAACGTCCTCCACGGCATCTTGAAGTTCTTTCAAGTTCTGTTTGGTGTTGGAGTCGATTACAAAGAAACCATTTTTGGTGACAACACTGACGACGCACTCTACTACAAAAGGCAACTCCTTCACCAGGTTCTCGATGGCCGAGGAACATGCAGCACATGTCATGCCACCGATGGCAGCCTCTACTTTATACTTCGTCGATCTCTCTACAGGTAAAAGTTCCATCAAGGTGGCAGAGTAGCCGATGTCTCTTATCAGCAGCAAGATCGAGTTGATCATTTGACTGTTAGGGATGATTACTACAGCGGATTTGGACACCACCGACACCGACAAGACGTCTTCGTTGGATTGGATGTCGTGTTTTACCAAGATATCTCTAATGGCAGCAGTGACGGCATTGGAGCATGAGGCACAGGTCATTCCGCCGATGGCAATGACGGCCCTGAAATCAGTGGACGCCCCAACTACTACTTCTGGAGAATCGGTGTCGGAGCCATGCAAAGTATCAGACTCGTCCCCCGAGGAAGAGTAGGTGAATACTTTCTTGAAAGCTCGCTTCGCAGACGAGTGCGATCCATTGGCCTTGTCCTTTTCTCGTTCTTTTTCCTCCATTTGACACGCCGTGCAGTTCTCAATGTGATGGCGAGACCTCCTCGATCCGTGGATCTTGTTTTTCATTTTACTCATCACCAAATTTATTGGGTGCCAGGTGTGTGGAAGCCCATCATCCTGATCGGCCTCCAAGTCCCACGACACGACATCGAAGCCCTTGTCCTCTAAAGAGGCGAGGACTTCCTTCTCTTTCTTGGCCAAGACACCCTTAGCACCTGCCAACACCAATTGGCCCTCGTTGAGTATGTATTTGACAGTTGGCTTGGACGTTTGTACCGGTGGATACGACGCTATTGGGGATACCACTTCAGTGGCCTTATCGGTTTGTAAGGTGAATAATTCGGAAACAGAGTCCTTGACTGTCTGCATACAGGCATCACAGTGGACGTTTCCTAGTTGTATAGTGAGCTTGTCCATGCTGCTGTCTGGGTAGTTGGCTTAAGAGTAATGGATATCGTCGGCCAGCCGTGCTTCTTCGTTGCTACTTTATATGAATTCACCAGCGCGATGAGCTCTTTTCGCCCGAGAAAGTGAAAAATGCAAAATGGAAAAAAAAAAGTTTAAATGGGCAAAAAAGACGCATTTTGTCTCGATAAGGAAAAGCAGTGGGGGTAAGTGTGGGACTAGGTTGGGAATGGACTTGAATAGTTTGATCTGGGTGATCTGAGTTGGTGTGAATTTATCTGAGTTGATTATACTTATCTGAATTGGTCTGGCTTATTGGTTGCACTTTGATGATTTTAATGATTTCAAATGAAATCAAGTATTATCCCAATTGAATGCTCCACTACCCAACTACTCTACTACCCAACTTTCCTCACTTCCACTTCTTGTGGATCAGATAACTAAAGGCAGGCAATCTTACTAAGACAGGGCATAGGCAAGGCAGAAGACAAATTTTAAATTATTAATCAAGAAAAAAAAAAAGAAGAAAAAAAAAAGAAAAAAATCACGACTTTTCTTTTTTGGAGGTTCTTCACGTTTGTTTCAATGACCAAGTAAGGAGGAAATCAAGCACCAGGCACCGATCAGACAAAGATCATACATCTGAGCAGAGCACATCACGATGGCAAACAAATCAAGACCTAAGAAAACGAGAGGATTGCGTTACAGAAAATACGTATATGGCCAAAAGACAGAGGTGAAAAACAGCGACGAAGAAGAAGAGGAAGAAGATGAAATGGGATCAGGGGTCTTTGATGGCACTGGCAAACAAGTCAGGGCCGTCAAAGACGATAATAATAACGATAACGATAACGATAACGACACTAACGACAAGAGTGCATTGTACACAATACCCTTGGAAATCATATTCAAGATCATAACTGAGTTTCTAGGGCTCAAACCTCATCATCTTCAAATCAACAGAAAATTATACTATTTATTGGCACCGATATTGTACAAGTCACCTTCATTGCAGAGCTACAATTTCTTCAAATTTGTCGACACTCTATCATCTTCACCCAAGAAAAAATGGTACGGATCACTTATCAAGTGTTTGGATCTAAGTAATATTGTCCAGAGTGGGAAGAACTCATTTATTTCGAGATTATTGAGAAGGACCGCACTGAATTTGGAGATCTTTGTAGCCCCACAGACAAGTTTCGGGTATTCCCCCTTGGTGAGTCTTCGTGGTTGTAGAAATTTGAGAACCTTGGACTTGGGGCTAGTGTCAGAGACTGTAAATCTTTCAGAATTGTTTGTGAGCATGAAAAATTGCCCATATCTAGAAGACTTGTCCTTCCCAAGGTCCTCGGTGGAGTGCAAGGACTATGAGGATATCAATTGGCCAGAGAGCTTGAGACATTTGCGACTTTCTGGCGGGATCTCGAAAGAATTCCTCGAATACGTCTCCTTCCCACCGACGATCAGAACTTTGGAGTTGGCCCATTGTCCGTTTATCGCATCCGACAGTATCTATATCTTGTTGAGCAAGATCGGGCGACTCTTAAAGACCTTGATCATCCATTATCCGATGCCCAAGTTGAAAGACGACTCCATGGACATGTTGTTGATGTACTGCCCGAATCTTCGGTTTTTGTATGTCTCTGTAGACTACGTCACCGGCGAGTTGTTGAGTGAGGAGTACTTCGACACGCACCCTTTGCAAGTGTTGTGGATCGATTCCAGTGGCTCCTTGGGCCAGTCGTTCAAAATACACCCGGACGACATCACTCTTGCCTTGTCCGACGGACGCTTGCCCGCTTTGAAGACGCTCAAGATCACGCATAAGTTGGGTTGGAACACCGACAGTGATGATGTCCAGGATATGATTCTCACTTTGGAAGAGCAAGGAGGTTCGTTGTATCTCAGTCCGTGAAAATGTTTAGCATCTTCTTTGTTTGTTCACTTTATAGAATTACTTTAATTTATGTTTGAGGTTCAATGTTTGAAATTCAATGGTTAAATGTTGTCAATGGCTAAATTGGTAATCTGCTGAGTACTTGGGATGAAAGCAGAGCTTTAGGCTCACGGATGTGATTCTGTTCTTTGTTCGTCCACTTTCTAGAATTGGTTTCGGTTGTATTTGTTCGATTCTAAGCGCAGGAAAACTAACTGATGTAGAGTTTACTATGTTGAATTTATAAATGCTGGGTGCTCTTGATTTTCGTAAATTGCTAACCCCTCTGGCAATGTCCGACTGCCCAACGTCACTTGCTGACCTGACCATTTAGATTCCTTTCCCACGTTGTAAACACAATTCTAGCCTCTTGTCACTCCCATTATCTGCTCAAAGCTGAACTCCACCCTAAACACCTCACTAACACCTCACTAACACCACACCCTCACCCACTTCTCTCTAATCTTCGTAATCTGCTAACCCCTCTGGCGATTTCCTCGGGGAGTGAAAAAAAATCAAAGTGAAAAAAAATGTCTCACAGCTTTTGAACGCAGTTTTTTAAAGCAGTTTTTGAAAGGTGTCAACATCAAAAGCACGAGATTGAAAGAGCGTTGGAACGACTTTGAAGGGAATTCGTTGCTCAGATACTTTACTCCAGTGGAACTGAGCTCACAGGTGAAACTTTTGTTATGAAATCAAGAAAACTGCTGAAGAAACTGCCACGGCCACTGGCCACCGATGAGGTGGCCCATTACTTGTCAACCTACGAGCCTGGCCCAAGTAGACCCTATTACAAGACCACGCCTCCTGCGACATTGATTGACCATCTCAACCACTTCACACCCACAGAGCAACTGATCTTCGCACTGGTTGTCGTCATAACCCTTGTGCTGAGACTCTATGGGCTCAATTATCCCGACTCGGTGGTGTTCGATGAGGTGCATCTTGGCACTTTCCTCTCGAGGTACATCAAGGGAGAGTTTCTCATGGACGTGCACCCGCCATTGGTCAAGCTCATCTATGCGTTCATTGCCCGTCTGAACGGGTTCCACGCTGATTTCGAATTCTCCAACATTGGAAAACCGTACTTGGACTCCGATGGGAACGCCTTGGCCCCATATGTGCTGTTGCGCCTCTTCTCTCTGCTGTGTGGAATAGCCACTGTCATTTTCACGTACAAGATCGCCAAATTGTCCGGTTGTAGACCATTGGTTTGTAGTTTCGGTGCCTTGCTCTGCTGCTTCGAGAACTCCCTCACCACACAGTCCCGTTTCATTCTCTTGGACTCGCCTTTGATCTGCTTCATCAGCCTTGTCGTGCTCTACTATAAGCTGTCGCAGGTTTCCGTGCCATTTTCCAAGCAATGGTTCAGATACATCTGTCTCTTGGGGTTCGCGATTGGATTGTCCATCAGCTCCAAGTGGGTGGGTCTTTTCACCATGGCTTGGGTCGCCTTGTTGAACGTAAGAGACTTCTGGTACTTGGTCGGGGACTTGCAGGTGTCCACCAAGACCGTCTGTAGACACTTTTCCACTAGAGCCTACTTCCTAGTAATCACGCCTCTCATCCTCTACTGTGGCTTGTTCGCAATGCACTTCCTCTTGTTGCCAAAAGTGGGCGAAGGTGTCTCACACATGTCGTCCCGCTTCCAAAGCACCTTGGAGAACTCGATCATCCACGACTACTATGCGGACGTGCTGTATGGATCGACCATCTCGATCAGACATCTCAACACGGGGGGTTACTTGCACTCCCACGACGCTGTATACCCTAAAACGGGCCAGCAGCAGGTCACTTTGTACGGATTCCAAGACGCCAACAACGACTGGTTGATCGAGAAGCGGGTTAAAACCAATGACTCCGAGTTGTTTGACTCGCTCAACACGGTGTCCAACCTCCAGAAGGTGCGGCTTTTCCACAAGGTCCAGAACAGGTACCTCAGAGTCAACGACCAGAGACCTCCAATGAGTGAACAGGACTACAACAACGAGGTCACCTTGATCGGGGACAAGCAGTATCTCGGGGACGGGGACAACGAGGTGTTCGAGTTCAAGATGATCGTCGACAGGTCCAGACTCCATCCTCGATCGGAGTTCAAGTTGAAGGCCGTCGATTCGGTGTTCCAGATCCGTCATGTGGGCACCAACTGCCACTTGATCTCGCACGATGTCAAGTTGCCCAAATGGGGGTTCGACCAGAACGAGGTTTTGTGTATCGATAGCCCAACTTTGGAGAATTCTCTCTGGTACATCGAGAAAAACACTCACCCGTTGCTTGAAAAGGACCCAAAAGCCCAAAGACTCGACTTGCCTGCAATGGGATTTTGGGCCAAATTGTGGGAAACGCATCGTGTGATGTGGAGACTCAACAAGACGCTCACCCAGGAACATCCCTTCAGTAGTTCCCCCATTTCGTGGCCTTTTGTCTTGAGAGGAGTGAGCTATTTCGGGTTGGACGGTAAAAACGTGTACTTGTTGGGCAATATTGTCACTTACTGGATGATTGTCGTCTGTGTTGTTGGCTTGGCCACCTTCTTGTGCATCAAGGCCTCTGCCATCTTGAATCCTGCCTACTTCAGCACCAGTTCTACGATCAAACTCAACGGTACAACTATCAAATTTATTAATAATACATTAGAATATACACTCGGGTGGGCTCTTCACTACATGCCATCGTTCTTGATGGGCAGACTGTTGTTCTTTCACCACTACTTGCCTTCGGTGTTCTTCGGGATCTTGGCCATCACGCAAACTTTCGAGTTCATCACTGCCAAGAACAAGTTGGTGGGTTATTTGTTGATGTCGATTGTCTTGGGCTCGGCACTGAGCTTTTTCTACAAGTACAGTCCGTTGATCTATGCGTTGGACTGGGACTACCAAGACTGTGAAGACTCCAAGTTGATGAAAACTTGGGATTTCAAGTGCTCTCAGAAATGAGATGTAGAGTATGTACTGAATAAACTAGAAGATAATCTTAGACAATCTTCAAACGATATTTTTAAATTGAAAATCTTTAAACGAAGTACTTCAGTAGATGATTTTCAGTCGACGATCCTTAGACAATAATCTTTAATCGAGATTCTTTAGTCAATACTATTTGGACATCTTTCTCACACCCGCATACAATGAAAGCACGATCAGTCTCTACTTTGGGCGATTCCTCCAGCGACTTCCAATATCAAGTCGTTTATCCATTCCAAAAGTTCGTCTTTTGTCTGTATGGACTTTCTCTTCTTCTCCTCCGCCTCTTGCAAACTCTCTTGCAAAGATTTGATCTTTTCCATCTGCTCTTTCTTCGACACACCAACTCCTGGTAAGGAGTCGATGATGGTCAAGATTTGCCGTGTCTTCAATATCAAGTCAGACGAGAGCTCGTTGATAGTCTCTGAGAACTCGGGCTCGGGTATTATTGTTGCCAAGGGATCTGACATCTTCTCCTCAGTCTCTGAGGTGGCCACAAAATCGTGGTGCTTGTCTACGTAGTTCAAAGTTGAGCAGAACTGCTCAATCAATTGGTCAAGACAGACTTGGAGCTGGGTCAATCTGTCGGCCATTAGTGAAAATTATGTGATGGGAGGGTATGGGATGATACTTGGTGTGATCTGGCGTGATTTAGTGTCCACTGCTGTCTACTGCTGTCTCTACGAACCGCTCTTCACTTATCAATTCAAAATTCTTTTTGCTCTGTTTTTTGGTTTTGATTTTGATTTTTGATTTTTGATTTTTTCAGTTATTTTGATTTTTTTTTTTTTGATTATGAAAAATTCCATTTTAACTAGCGATGCCTGCGATGTTGGAGTATAGGATCAGCAAAACTACAACTTGATATTCATGTTACGATCTATTACGACACTAAATACTCATTTGCACACTATTTCACTATTTCACTATTGCACTATTGCACTATTGCACTATTGCACACTACTACTCACTACAATGCAGAAACAAACTAAACTCCCTCACAATCGTTCTCTCTCCTCATCTTCAATTCTCCTTTGACAATTTTTTTTTAGCCGTTTTGATCTCTTTATACACGCTTTGCAACTCTGTTCTCATGTTGATTAGACTGATGCAATTTTCAAGGGCATGGTTGAAATCGTTCTGTGATTCTCGAAGTTGGTACGGAACAAACGCCCCGAACATGTTGATGGGATTCCTATATTTGGGTCTCGTGGGAACACTCTTTGTTGCTTCGGCTTCCACCTTTTTAGTCTCCAGTTTACTCTTTCTGTTTTTCAAACTACCTTCTTTACTCTCGTTATATTCACACTTCTCATTTTGATCTGACTCTTTGCTCAATTCCTTCTCTCTCAGCTTCCGCTCCAGTTTCTCAATTTCAAGATTATTCATCGTTTCAAACTTCCCTTCGGTGTATCTCCTGTTTGCGTTTTCTTGTTAGTACTAAACTCAATTCTATAAAAAACTCTTGTCACTTACACATTTATCACGGGCTCCACATCTCTGTGGTCGTAGAAATCCCGATTGAACCGTTTGTTGCTCAGGTAGTTGGCCCGTGAGAGATTGATATACCCATTTTTGAAGTTGTCCCGATAAGTCTCACTCAATTTGATATAGTCATCTAGCAACTCCAAGTACCGCACCACTTTCTGGTCGAGATCCGTGAGCTCTATGTTGGACTCCAACGATAGCGACTGCAATAAATCCTCCGGCTCGCTGTCTTTCTTGCCTTCTGTGCTCGATACCGTTGCCTTGGTTTTCTCTAAAGATCCGCTCATTTCCTCGTGGTATCGATACCTTGGTTCCTTCTCCAACTAATCCACAGTTCCAAATTCAAGATGGCCTCAATTTTTTGCCTTTCTACCTTTTTTCCTTCCTCACTTTTCTCCATCTTTTGATTTTCTGCTTATCATCTGGATCTTCTTTTCGTAAAATGCTCTTGGTGGTAATGTTGGGGGAGTGGTCTCTGGAATGTGTTCTAATGGTGGTTCCGGGTACTCCGGTATACTCTGGCTCTGTTGATTCTACATACAATTAGTATCTTTGACTTTTTTACGAATCAATCGTTCTTTTGTTCTCAAATGTACTTAGAGTTAAGATAGTGTCATATAAAATATATATATTATATTTCATTAATAGTCAAATGGGGGGTTCTCGAAGTTAAAAATCTCACCTTAGACACAGGTATATCCACCATCGCAAAGAATCTCGGCACCGGTAGTGTAAGAAGCAGCATCGCTGGCCAAATACAAGTAAGCTCCTGTCATCTCGAAAGGCAAGGCCTCTCTAGCCATTGGCACCATGCTGACCATTCTAGTTCTCACTTCCTTTGGCAAATGGTCATTGATTCCCGAGTCGACATATCCAGGGGAAACGTAGTTGACTCTGGCAAAAGTAGACCACTCAACAGCCAAAGATTTGGCCATATGGGCCACAGCTGCTTTTGCCGTGTTGTAGGGTGTCAACAAGTTTGGCACATTACAGATCGTAGCTGACATGGAAGCTGTAAAGATCAAAGAGCCCTTTCCTTTTCTTTTGAAAATTTTACCTACGGCTTTGGAGCAGTAATAGACCCCGTTGACATCGATATCCATGACTCTTTGGTACAATGAACAATCTGGATCATCAACATCCAAGATTCCACCAAATTTCCATCCAATTCCGGCATTTGCAACAAACACATCAATAGTGCCGAAATCACTTTCGATCTGGTTTACAGTGGACTCGACTTTTTTCAACTCGGAAACGTCACATTGGTAAGAGCGAACAGTGTTGCCATAAGTAGAAGCCAAATCTTCAGCCACTTTCTTACCATCAATGTAGTCGACAATTGCGACATCCGCACCGGCCTGACAATAGCAGTCGGCTATAGCGAACCCAATTCCTCTGGTTGCACCCGTGACAACAGCCACTTTATCTTTCAAAGACAACAAGTCGAGAATAGGTCTCTGCTGTGGATAGGGTCTTGGTATTGGGATATTCTCCTCATACAAGTGAGAGTAGACAACTGCGTCTTCTGGTTTTAATGCCATTTTGATATTTCAGAATTGAAAGGGTATGTTGAGATTCAAGCTTTGATAGTAATGGAGTTATGCTTAATTGCAGCAGAGAGAGTATCCGGACTTGTATTTATACCGTGGCATTCACATAGACGATGGGTCATTACATTCTGCTCGGCCCGAATTTTACCTTTGGGCTGTTTGCTGAGTTTGAAATTAAAGTTCAAAGGTGGAGGAAACTTTTATTTCCCCATACATTTACCCCAGATTTTGTGAATTTCTTTTTCTGAATTCCTTGCCTTGAGTTCTTCTTGTTGAAGAGGTCCTAACTGACATTAGAGAGAGTGCATGGATTGTAGAGCAGGATTTGAACTGTCTTTGGCTAAGAATAACTGAAAATGGAGAGATGCGTTCGAATGATCTGAGGGAAAGAGCCTTGTAAAGAGGTTTTTTATGTGGAAACTACCTCGAAAAAGAATTAACTATGTAGCTAAAATCTACTCGATAGAGTATGTTTAGACTATTTGTGTGAGAAGTTGCGAAGATGGGTTTAATTGGCTTGTGTTGCCGTTTGAAGGAGTCTAGGTGGACGGGGTTCCATTGTTTGCGGTTGGGCTCGGTTTTACAGTAGTTTAGTCTGTAGAGTCATTGCTGAATATATAGGTTGAGGTATAGTTAAGAGAAATAGAAATTTAATAGAGATGAATGAGGACCGACTTTGCATATTTCTTTTTCGGATCAATAGAAGTAGCGAGAACAATATACGGATCAAATGTATGCTGAGCTAGGTGTATGTTATGTGTGTGTTAAGTGTGGGTTAAGTAGATGCTAAGTGCATGATACGTACATGCCAAAAAAGTTTATTCGAGATTGGTGTTGAAGTTGTGCAGTGTTCCGGAATAAAGCTAGTGAACTATGAAGCTGCTTAAAGTTTTTTGATGCTTCTTGAAACAGTTCAAATGAAGGCTGCCTAAAAGAAAACATTGTCATACCGTAGTTCCCACCTTGTTCACCTTTTCCAGTTGTACTCTCCACTGATCACCGTAAAAATAGTGTCCCTCGCATACTCCACTTCTGTGTCTTTATGGGCATATCGTCAAAATGACCTGGGCTTGAGATGGCATGGCCCTCTGCAACGGCCTGAGAAAAAAAAAAACAAAAAAAAAAGAGAGAAAAAAGGACAATAGGCCCCAAGAAGCGTCAATTTGACTAAAGACAAGAGTACAATTATATAGGAAAAGAGACAAAAGACAACCAAGGACAAGAAAAAAAATGCTAAATAAGCCAGCCCGTTGAGTGAAAAATTTGGCAAAAGAGGCCGTGATCTGACATGACCCTCTGTGTTCATGCAAAGCCCAGGGTTTGGACAAACAGATTGTGATGCGATGATCGAAATCCACCACCGACAACCACAATCCACCACGATAAAACCACCACAACCCACCTCACGCCTCCTCTATACCTCGTCCGTCCTCTCCAGAGTCGTGCCCCTAATTATCAATTTCAGCTCTGAAACAAAATTTTATCTCGACAAAAAGGTCGAAAAAAAAATAAACAAGGGCAGATTTCAAGGTTATCTTAGGTTTATTTGGATCTTGAGAATAAACAAAGAAGAGATAGCTAAAGGCAGAGCCGAGCAGAATCCATTGAACCAGCAAAACAAGCGAAAATGAACCAATCCATAAGCAACCAGAGTCACAACGGCAGCGGCAACAGCAGCATGTTTTTGGAGCAACCAGACCCGCCTCAGGACCAAGGCTTCGACTTGGCCAAGGCCACCCAGGACGCTGCCATTTACTACCAACAAAACAGGAAGAAGACCTCCTTGGAGAAGGTGGCCAAGCAATTCGGCACCACCGTGAAGCGGGTCAGGAACAGGGTGAAGAAATTGAACGAGAACCCGGCTTTCAACCCGAACAACTTCATCATCAATGCTCCAACCAACCCTCCTCCGCAGATGCAACTGAAGTCCCACGGGCAAGGCAGCTCCTCGACGACGCCAAACGGCAAGGTGAGAAAGCCAACGAAGAAACAGCAGCAGCAACTGCAGCAACTGCAGCAACTGGCCCAGCAACAGCAACTGCTGCTGCAACAACAGCAGCAACAGCAGGATATCCAGAGACAGCAGTCCATCGTGCAACAGGTGGCCCTGGCCAACGCCTTGGGCGTGGTCGAGTCGATGCACCAGCTGACCCTGGACCCGTCGTTGATCCAATTAAACGGCTTGGGCCAGCCTCCACAACAACTCTTACAATTCCAACAGCTGCTGCTGCTATCGCTGCTGCTGCTGCAACAACAACAACAACAACAGCAGCAACAGCATCACCATTTACAGCACCAGCAGCCGCAATTGCCACAGTACCAGCAGCAACAGCAGCGTCTGCTGCAACAGCAGCTGCTACCACACCACGGCACTGTCATCGATTTCAACAACTTGGAGAACGTCAAACTGTTGGTCAATAACGATAAGTTGACTATCGAGGAGATCAAATACGTTATAAACTACTTGATTACCAAGACCTTGGGCCAGTAAAGGTGCTCATATTCAATGCGGGCTTGTCCCCATTTGAAGGCTCTTTAATTCACCCCAATGATCTTTCCTCTTTAACTCTTTTATTGCTCTTGAAACCTTGTTTGATTTTTTGATTTTTGATTTTATCGTGTGTATTTGGTTCTATTTTTGCTCATGAGGTTATTATTTCAATTTGATATCTCAAAAATCCAGATCGAGTGTTTATTAGTGTCATTATTATTTGTTCATTACTATATTTGTTGTTATTACTATTACTTATTACTATTTCTATTTTTTATTGTCCTCAGTTCTATTTTATTCTTTGTATTTAATTATTGTATATTGTTGTTGTGAATATGAAATGTTTCATTTTGGATGTGTTGTAGTGGGTGCTGAGGAAGTTAGGGAGGCATTGGGGACGGAAATGATTGGCTGTTAGAGTCTGTGGACAGGACACCTAAAATATCTTTGTTCAGACACTTGAGAAGTCTGCGACAATCTTTGATAGTGGTTCATTTTGAGAATGAGCGATAAGCTTCAAGAGAGCCACGCCCAAGCCTGTCTTCGTAGTTCTTATCCACGTTGCTGACCGTTTCAATGCAATGAAGAGATTCTTGTTTGAAGTTTACCTAAAAAAAATTGTAGCGTCAAGTTCACCACTAATCGTGTTAAATGACCCATTCACTAAAACCACTTGTCTGAAAACTATTACAAGGGAGGAATTCTGATCATAAGCACCAAAGACCATGTTATACTGCTATTGTCTATAATAATTGACGATATAAACACACTTTTGACACGATTAAAACCTACACAGAGTTTGTAGACAGACAAAAGCGTGCCCCAAAATGTTCAGCGCACTCTTCTCTACTCTCTTCTCAACGCCCTATCTCCATAATAGGTCTTATTCAATACAAACCCCAAAAGTCTCAGCTCTTCACACCTCCAGAACCTCACATCATAAACTCAAAATTGCATTTCTCCTTCAACGAAATCCGTGATAGTTTAGTGGCTAGAATTACCGCTTGTCGCGCGGTAGACCGGGGTTCAATTCCCCGTCGCGGAGTATTTTTTTCATTCCCTTAGAATGTCATTTTTTTTTTTAGTGAGTCCCGTTCAGGGGCATTTTTGTAGCTCTGAGGCTGCTCGAAACCTTATTCAGGGCTGATCTGTTGAGCAGAAAGGCAGCCGGCGGGACCTTTGGAAAGCAATGCACCTTAGAAAAAGTAAATTTCCATGGCCAAACAGGTCAGCCCTGAGTTTTTTTAAGCCCTTGGCCAGCCCACGAGGGAGCCATTTGGCCTCCAAGCCCCGTTCCGCAAAGGGGAATCGACTAATGGAGAAAGTGGCAGCGTGTTGAAAGAAGAAAAAATACAACAAAAGAGAGGAGGGCATAATGCGGATCTGCAGAGATGGGGTTGTAAAGAGTCGGAAGAGAGTTGGAAGAGAGTTGAAAAAGACTTGGGAGTGTTAGAGAGCAGAACAAGCTTCCAGGAGGCTTAATTGTGCAACGATAGCATCAGTGGGTTCGATGGAATGGATAACTCGGGGAATCGGTTGGGGACAATGTAATCTAGACACCTCCGCTTGGAGGAGAATGTGGGAAGTAGTTTACAATGGAGGATTTTGACTAGGATTTTCTATTTTACCCATTCAAATAATTTTTCTGGCTATTGTAGTTATTGTGACTATTATAACTAGTCTAATAAATGATGGTATCCTAATTAATAACTCGAAGCAACCATTATAATAATTATCTACTATTCATACTTATCTGCTATAACAATCTGCTATCACAATCTGCTATCACAATCTGCTCTAATTATCTTCTTCAACTATCCACTATTCATAACTATCCAACAATCAACCGTCTAAATAATCTCACTCTACCCCAACCAGCCCACAATGTAAAAATAGAATAAATTCCTCCCGCCAACCTGCCTGCTCTGCCAAAACAGACAAACTGAAATTCTCATTGTCTGCTACGCTTAAAAAAAAAAAACGAGGCCAGGAAGAGGAAGAGACACAAAATAAACAAATTTTTTTTCTCTCTTGATATTTTTTTATCTTTTTTATGTTTCAATAAAAAGTAAAACATCCTTTAGTTTCATCACAGTATTTGGGATTTTAGGTTGTACCATACTTGCATTCGTCTTTTTTGCACAGCGCCAGCGATCACTTTACGAGTGCTATTGTAAGGAGAAGTTATACCACAACTTTATTGCCATTTAATTCCATACGATACTCATACTATCCCAGATCAAACACACAAATCCATCGGCTTGTTTTTCATCGAAGACAAGTGAAACTCCATTTTGCAGCCAATTCAATTTTGACAACTTCTATCTATTTGTACATATCATTCATTAACTTCAACCACTTGAACTAGGTTCCCTGAAATCCACTTGTTTCACTCGCTTCACAGGGTTCTACCCACTCACTCATATTCACTCGCTATAGACAATAATGACAGTCACTAATTCCAATTTGAACATTTCACAGCTATCCTTACAAAGCTTGAAAGAAGAGAGCTTCTCAGAGGTGCCATTATCCGAGCCACCTAAATTCGGAGCTGCCGCTGGATCCAAGAAATTGGCTGTCCCAAGAAGAGTCGTTTCCAGCTCCCACATCGCACAGCAATCCAATAATTCCTACTCCCAGTCTCAATTGCTGTTACACCAACAGAACTCCAGATCCTCTACAAATATCGTGGGCTTGGGCATAAGAAGACCGAGTGACTCGATAATAGGCGAGTTGGCCAGTGGCTCGAACAACCCCACCACCAAGAAAGACCGTCCTTTCTCCAGTTGCTCCACAGCTTCCACATCATCAGACGTCTCTTCTCTGGAAGACTACAACTCCAGAGGAAGCTCCATAACCAGTTACACTTCCTCGCCATTTGTGTCGCCAGTGATACCGGATCCTCAGCAACAAAAGGCCGACCGCAAGTCGTTGGTGGTGAACACCTCGACGAACTCCATCAACAGAATCAAGACCCGTAATGTGTCCATAATATCCGAAGTGTCTGCCACGGAAGTACCAACAGCTATTGCCACACCGAGCCAACTGAGTCCCGGAAGCAAGCGAATCTACTCGCACTCGTCGAAGAAGGCCAATTCGACTCCTCTGATATTTAAAAGCGGCAAAAACGACCGCAAAGACGACGACTTGACTCCACAGCAGAAATTCAGATTGAGAAGGTCGCAATCGAAGGCCACATTGAGGGAGATCGAGAAGAGATACGACGAATTCGGATCCGACGACGAAATCGCCGACGACACCTTGGTGTGGAATGTTCCAATGGCCATTGGAGGAGCAGCTTCGTTCTTCGCAAACGACAGCAATTGCCAGTCACCTAAATTGATCAGCAAAGTGTTGCAAAGCTCGAGCCAACCCATGCCACCATCAGAATTACCGGGCAAATTGTCCAGAAATGGTGTCCACGGCGTTGCAAGTCGGACTAAATCGACACCCAACCTTCCAATCTCTCCGCTTTTGAAAAAGCAAGCGTCTTTCAGTCAATTATCGCCAGTTCTGAGAGACTTGAGTTCTTTCTATGACCACACATCGGTACAATATCTCCGTAACGAGCTAACTCAACGTAAATCATTGAGCAATCTCTTGCCCGTGCATGTGGCAGATGCTCAGAAGAACGGATTCGACGATTATCAGACTTTGTCGAGTGAGAAGCTGGCTTTTTTCACTTCAACAAGACCTACTTGGTTACCACCAAAGTCAAAGGAGGAAATCAAGAAACACGACAAGCAAGTTTTCAAGATCTTGAACGAGCTGGGACAGAAGAATTTGCAGAAGAAGGATTTGGAGATGAAGAAAAAGTCAAGAGACGAATTAAATCTCAAGAGATTCGATATCTTGAATGAGAAGAAAGTTGGAGTAAACTTGAGAAGCAAGCATGTGAAAGAATGTGGATTGATTTTATTTGAGACCGATTTTCCAAGCTTGAAATTGAATTTCAACTTGTTGACCAAATTGAGTCTTTTCAAAAAAGGCTTGAATCCGCCTTCAACGTATTTGGAAACTTATGCCAATGAATACAAAAATGCTTGCATTAAAGTTAAAACCATCAATTTGACGAGCAAAACTTTGGAATTCCAACACATCACCAAGAAAATTGTCAAGAATTACCCACTTTTCCAAGATGAACTCTGTGACGAGTTCAAGAAATTTGATCAATTTTTGAATTTGAACCAGGTGAGTGATTTTGAGATTTTGCCATTCTTGAGCTCAAAATTGATTATTGCCGGTTTCGAGTCCAGCGAGATTTATACCTTATTGAAAATCTTTGATCTTGTGGTTCTCACAGATCAATTTAACTTCAAATACCAGACAGAATTACACCAAAATCTGATCTTGAAGAGTAAATTGCCGAGTCTGTTTTTGAAAAATGATTTGGAAAATCTCTCCTTCAAGCATGTTTTATCGTTATTGCCAATTGATATAATGTTGAGATTTTTCAAGATCTTGATATTGATTCCAGATTACAAATTGCTGTTGGCATTGGTTTTGACAATATGTAAAGATTTCTATTTTGGTTTCAACAGTGTGAAAGAAATGGTTGCATCGGGAAAGGAATTGAACACAAACAATATCGATGTTGAGCTGTTTTTTGAACAGTTAAAAATTAATTATAGAAGGTTTCAACGAGTTTAAAGGAATATTGAACTTTGGTTCATTTGAATGTCTGTATACGACGATATAAATATTATTTAGGGTTTAACATGGAAGGGATATTAAAATGCGAACTTGTGATGGTGATTGTAGTGCTAGTATTGATATAGGAAGTCAAGTAAAACGATATATAAACAGGGTCGTGTGATGGTTTCCGCTATAAGTAGCAAGATCAACACGACAAGAGTTAAGGTCTTGAGCTTTAGTTGCTAAGCAGCAAAGACAATAGTCGGCTTATAGTATATGTAACTGGGTCCTAGTGAGTAGAATAACGGAAACAGAAAGAAAGCAGTATAGAGTGCGAGCGAGTGCCAACATTATGATTCAAATGCGGCCTTAATAGGATCTAAGAGAAACAGCTATTCTGAGTTGTACGTCTGAGTTGTATGTCTTAGTCGTTATCAACCAGCGGGTACCTCTGAGCACTTGATTTGCCCATAGCCGGGTCAAAAAAAAACGCTCCTGACTTCGGCCTCATCTTGTGGCCCACGGCATGTCCTAGAACCTTTCCTGTAAAAAGAGGCACGGCATGCAAGTTCGGGGACAGAGGAAAATTTCTAGCCACAGAAGAAAAAAATTTCACATTTTAGAAATTTGCAATTGTCTAAATTTTATTGGCTCGGTTTTCCAAACATCACCAAAGCAAGAAAAAATTTCACCCCATATAGGTGTCACCCCCACCAATGAGCACCCCACTATGGATAAATACGCTCCGAGATCAAAGACTCATCTCGCAGTATATATTGTGGAGGGTGCAAGGTGCGAGATCAAGCAGAGATAAGCAAATTATGGGATCAGAGAGTTCTGGTGGGGGTTAGATTGTCAAATTGCACCGACTGAGTGGAAATCTGGACTGGAAGTGTAATTGTAATAAAAATAGGTGAAGATTAATGAATTGTAAAAAAGAGTTTGGTTTACTTGTCTCGAGTGTATGATAAAAGCCATATTCAATCGGAGGAAATTGGTCAGCGAGTAAATATACGTGAATCGCCAAGGAAGAAGTGAACTCCGCAATTCGGTCGTCTTTTTGTCCGGTCAATGCAACCACTGGCTGCCCGAGGAATTTAGGTAGCTTGTGACTCGAGGAGCATGCGAAGTTCGGTTTTTTGTAGAGTGGAAAAAATTCACTCAGAGTGAGATCTGAGGATTAAAAGGAGAAGGAGTTAAGAGAAAGTTGGGGATACCACACCTGTGCAAGGAGGAACGGTCGGCAGATAATGGCGGGCCATATCTAGTCAGTGCGCAAGCAAGTCCAAGCAACCGTAATCCAGTCTCGTTCTTTGATCCGTCTACTCGATTTGTACTTTACATGATTATTATTCACTAGTGAACGAGATCTGGGGATCCCCCAGCGCAGGTACTCTTGAGCTTTGTAAATGAGATCACTACTAAACTAATACGATCAGATATAAATTCCCACCACCCAGACTCGCTCCCCCAATCCTCTGTACTCTCTCCGTACTCTCTCCCTCCATACTCGCTCCCCTTCTTCACCTCCCTCCCACCTTGCAACAGTCATGGGGTGAATCCTGCACGCGCACAGCCAATCACATTCTCCTATTTCAGAGCGACAAAGAAAACCCGAGCGTACAATAAGCACAATTAGGAGTAAAAAAATAGAAAAAAAACGGAAATTGGAAAATTTTTTTGAAAAAAGAAAGAAAAACACAAAACATCTTTTTCGGTTTCTTTTCCTTCTTTTATAAAAAGGATCGCATTGGTAGGAATTGCATTTTTTTGATAAAACTCCTTTTATTAACCAGATCGGAGTGAATAAACTAGGAACGGATCAATTGTTGTTGGACTACTTGTAATCATACTTGCCAATTCGTTTGCATTGTCGTCAATTCACTAGCATTTGTGCCATAATATATCGTTTTCTCCTCTAATTTACCACCATGTTGAGACAAAACCGCTCCCTTGTCAATCAATCCAGAAGATTGATCTCCAGAAGAACATTGCCAAGTGTCTCTTCGTCGTTGTTGAGACTCCAGCACCAAGTGGCCTTCAAATCCACCACTGTTACCCAAGAAAGCAACGTTGGATCGGCTTCCTTCCACCACACACAAAATAAAAAAGTCATTAGTTATAACCACGCCGACAACGGCAAGCCAAATGTCGTCATCTTGGGTTCTGGCTGGGGCTCCATCTCCTTGTTGAAGGAGATTGACTCCTCCAAATACAACGTGATTGTCATTTCCCCAAGAAACTACTTCCTTTTCACTCCTTTGTTGCCTTCTTGTCCAGTGGGAACCGTCGATGAGAAGTCAATCATGGAGCCAGTGGTCAACTTTGCCAACAAGAAGAAGGGAGAAGTCACATACTACGAGGCCGAGGCCACCGAAGTCGACGCCTCCAACAAGACCGTCACTTTCCAATCCGTCAACAATGCCACCTCCTTGACCGGCGAGTTGAAGATCAAGCCTAACTTGGGCTTGGCTTCTGTCCATTACGACTACTTGGTCGTTGGTGTTGGTGCCGAACCAAACACTTTTGGTATTCCAGGTGTCGAAGAGCACGGTTTGTTCTTGAAAGAGATCCCAGACTCGAAGAAAATCAGAAACAAGTTCATTGAGTCCGTCGAAAAGGCCAACTTGTTGCCAAAGGGCGACCCAGAAAGAAAGAGATTGTTGACCATTGTTGTTGTTGGAGGTGGTCCAACTGGTGTCGAGACCGCCGGTGAGTTGAACGACTACATCGAACAGGACTTGAAGCACTACATGCCAAACTTGGTCGACGAGATCAACATCATGTTGGTCGAGGCCTTGCCAAATGTCTTGAACATGTTCGAGTCCAAGTTGACCTCATACGCTGCCAAGGTCTTGGAAGAGACCTCAATCGACTTGAGAACCAGAACTGCCGTCACCTTGGTCACCGACGAATACTTGATCGCCAAGAAATTGGGCGACAAGCCTGTCGAGGAGAAGATTCCTTACGGAATCTTGGTCTGGGCTACCGGTAACAAGCAAAGACCAATTGTCTCCAAGTTGGCCCTGAAGATCCCAGGTCAAGACGATGTCAGAAGAGGTTTGAATGTCAACGGCAACTTGTTGGTCGAAGGTACCAAGGATATCTTCGCCATTGGTGACTGTGGTAACTCCAAATTACCACCAACTGCCCAAGTTGCCCACCAAGAAGCCGAGTACTTGTCCAAATTGTTCACCAAGATCGCCAACACTCCAAAATTCGAAGAGAAATTGGCCGCTGCCTCTCCAGAGAACGTTGCCTCTGTCTACGAGTCCACTGGTGTCCAACCTTTCAAATATATCCACTTGGGTGCCTTGGCCTACTTGGGTGCCGAGAAGGCCATTGCCAACATCACCTACGGTAAGAGACAATTGTACTCTGGAGGTGGTATCTTGACCTTCATGGTCTGGAGAGTGTTGTACGTTGCCATGATTCTCTCTGTCAGATCCAGATTTAAGGTCTGTGCTGATTGGATCAAGATTTCCTTGTTCGGTAGAGATTGTTTCAAGGAATTGTAAGCAACTTTGTGCTCAAACATCCTCTCTCACACCTCAACGAAATACATTCACCTCTAATATTCCATATACTTAATCACACATTAATGACCATATATGATCATCGTCATCCGTTTGTTCTATCACAACAATCATATTGAAAACCAAGGAAATTTGCTATTTTATCTCAAATGAAAATTTAATTTCATTCTCTTACATATTATATGTTTATATTTTATCTTCACTATTACTATTATTATTATTATAGTCAACGATCAGAAGTGACAACTTTGATGAAAGTCTGTTATTCTTCGATCTTTGTCTAATCTGTTTATCTTACATATAACTTAAGAACTTTGTCTTCCTTTTTTGATACTTTATATGAGCAATTCCAATAAAATCATCCGTTTATAGAAAAAAAAACCATCTTTCACAAGACTACTCAACATCTTGATCATCAATGTTGTCCACTCTCCAAATGCTTGTCTTCTTTAGTTAAATGAAAAAAAAATTGAAAAAAAAAAGAAATGCGAACTCCTCATGGGGGGCTCGAACCCCCGACATTTCGGTCAACTTCTTGGAAAGAGTTGAATGAAACTTTGTTCCTTAAAAGCCGAACGCTCTACCAACTGAGCTAACAAGGACGAGTTCACGCCCAACATAGATCAATTACCGGCTATGATCAACAACTGAAAAAAGCAGGATGTCAAGTGATTGATTCGTCATTCAACTGAGATTGCGGTCTAAAACAAGTGATTTTACAATGAACCATGGAGTATTTCCGATCAATGTCAGCTCAGATTTGGAAAAAGTTACGTTGTAGATCAGTCTAAGGTTTGGGAAGACGATCAAAGACATATCATGGGCTTTGAGCTCCAATACCATGACTAAACTCCAACGAAGTCAATAAACGGAAATATTTCACAATGCGAACAGAATTTTGCCAGTTCATAAGAAACTTTTGAGGAACTTATGGTTAACACGGTTTTGTAAACTAAAGAACCATCGCCATCTAAGCTCATTACCATCTGCTTTAAGGGGTCAAATGGAGGCTTACTTGTAATCTTTCTTTCAGCCTCATTTGATTTCTTTTGGTATTCTAATTCGAACTTCACATGACATTTGATCGGTATCCCGAATATAATTTCACCTCAATGCATTTCCCAATCTTTATTTTCAGACCGAGTGACTTCATTTTATTGGCTCGTAGTTAGTATCTTGTAATCTATTTATCTGTATCGTGACAACCCAACATCACTAAAGGGTCCTTTGACTTTTTACCTGATATCAAAAAATTGTAAACGATTCTTGGGAACATTTGGAGATTTTTCCCAAATGTTTCTCTTGAATTTTCCAAATATAAACTACATATTTATCTTTATTCCCGTGAGAACCTTGATCTTATTATTGGTTATCAGTGAAACTTTTGAAATTGAATGAAGGCCTATAGATTAAAAACGACGCCTCGTATTTGCTATCAGTAGATCTGAAAATTTATCAAAGAAGTGACGATCACGAGATAGATATCCTTTCACATATGTAAGTTCAGCTTATCTATCCTTGTCGCATTGTGGCATGTATCATCAGATGAATCTTATAAAAGTGCATTTATTGTTTGCTCTTAAGACACTTTTCAATTGAAAAAGTACAACATGCATAACATTGGCATTACATTGAATCACCGAGTCTTCTTTGGAGACGAAACTAAGTGAATTTAGCGAGTTACAAGCAGTGATGTTATAGATGATACAAGGGTACGGATACCGCTACTCATTGTTGCACATAAGAATGTTTCATCCTCGGAGAACAAAGAATACAAATATGCTCTAGAAAAGATAGGTTAAAGAAAAACTTAATGCAACCAACCACAGCAGATACTTCTAGATCTGTGCAGAGATTTGAAAGAGGGACTGATTTATGCTTTTAGACTTGGACTCCATACGAACTGATCAAGCTTTAAAATTTGCACAAAAAGTATTTTTGCAAATCTTTTCAGTACCAACAAGGTTCACAGCATTTTTCTTCGACCCCAAAGCAGGTTTAATTGAACATAATGAAAGGTTTTTGCTTATCAACCAAACTACCACTGTTCAGTAGACTGTACAGCTACTTTGAAAAATTCACCAAAATTGAATTTTTTGCCTAATTTAGTGTTTTGGAGCAACTGTCGCAGAGGGGTTATTGAGGAGCAAAATAAGAAAAAAAGATGAGATGGCGGTAACCAACATGTTGGGGTTTGAGAATAATTTTATACATCGATAGCCGTTTCAAGATTTTGTTCCGGGCTCATTCTTTCGGTGGCATATCATCTCTAGAGTAGAATACGTGACGCTATCAATTTTACCAAAAAATGATAAACCAGCTATTGTCATACCCAGTGTCAAAATATACGTTCTCTCCATCAACAAAGTAGTCGAGGGAGATATATAGGTGGTGAATAAATCAACATATAATTTGTTCAGATAGATTATGAGCAACATGGTCAACATGGAAGATAAATAAACAAGGTTTGACGATCTGTTTGAAAGAGCTCAGATAGGAATTAACGTGACATGAAAAGGCAAAAGAGAAAATGATTGGGGAGAGTCCGAATCAGAGTGACGAACAGTTATACAGTATATTTGGTCACTGAAAATCTTTCGATGAGAAGGAGCTTGAGCTGAAGTTTAATTTTTGGATTCTCACTCAACTTTGAATTCTTTATATTTGAAATCTATTGAACCTGTTTTACTGGTTTGAAATGATTTTTGATCAACGAGCTCCGTACTCAAAAATTCACGAATTCAAATCATTCAGATACCAAGGTTGATATTTCTTCAAACACCGAGAATCGTAATGAAACTCAGGAAAGTAAGTTAAGGACAAAAATAAATTCAAGCTTGGTTCCGGGTATCGCTTCTTGTGAAAGTCGTCCACAAGGAGCAATATTCAAGAGTCCCCAAAATGTAAGCTCCACTTGATTAACAAAGTTTTTGTAGATATAATTCTCATCATTCAGTCGGCTAGAGGGAAAAAATTACAACGTCAACGGAGAGTAGTTGGTTCCATAGAAGTTCAAGCAATAATAAGTGATATATTATACAGGTTCATGAATCAATAAATTCTCCCCTTTCTAAATTTTCTTTCACTGGATTGGGGCTAACATCTAGGTCCCAAATTATTTGTTTCGACGTTCCTTGCAGTCATTCTATGTCTCGTATTCCATTTCTTCTTTCAGTTTTCAAAGCCTTGTATAGGTTCCAATCTGAAACTTTCAATTGATACAATAATTGACGTCTGGGTCAGTTAGTTTCCTGGCTCATATAACAATCAGCATATAATGTATCTCATGACATCCAGCAGTCACCTACTCTAAACAAAGTTCTTATCATTTCCTCAGAACTTCAAAACAATTCTCTTATACTTATTTAACGGGTTTCTCCAATAAGAAATTCTCCCCATTTCAAATTTCTAGAAATTAGATTGGGGTAAATTTATTTCTATTCAGAATCTTTCTTTTGGCTTTATTGGAGTTCACTTCGTACTTCCTGGAGATAATATATCATCATCGGAGTTCATTAGATATCTTCCGAAAGCATTATCAATCACATCATGAATCTATTGGCACACGACTAGTAAAAACGCAGAGAATCCCATCTCTATTTTAATCAATTACTTTTCGAGCAGTAACACTGATAGCCGAATTGATGACTTCAGAAGTTTCTATGGTTTTTTCTTTTAACCAGGAATTAAAAACAAAACTCGTTCTTATCCGGGAGATGTTTTGAAACAGACTTGTCACTCAAAATTTTTGAGTTGCTCGCAATTTTGTTCAAATTGTGCTCCTTTCCCTCACTTCAGACTTGTCTCAAATCTGACAGTTCCCAACTGTGAACTCGTCCTTGTTAGCTCAGTTGGTAGAGCGTTCGGCTTTTAAGGAACAAAGTTTCATTCAACTCTTTCCAAGAAGTTGACCGAAATGTCGGGGGTTCGAGCCCCCCATGAGGAGTTCGCATTTCTTTTTTTGCTTTTTTTTTCTTCTTTTTTTTTACATGTTGTTAAGTAAGTGGTGTAATGAGGTTCTTCATGCTTTGTAGTAAAGTCAACCCCCTTTGGCTTTTTGAAACTTCACCGAAGGAGGGCCTGCAAAAGGTTATATTGCGGAATTGGATTATTGTCTTTTTTGGGGAAGGGATAATTTAGTTTCTGGCCCTGAAGCTTCACCAAACATTTTCCTCTTTTCGATCTGAGACACCAGCAAAATGATCACTTTGGTAAATGACTCCAGAGCTCACCTTCCCTTCTCATTTCCTAACAAGGTCCATACTAGTTCACACAAATTGCATTCCATAGTAGCTATAGCACAACTCTATTGGAACTCATTTAGAAAGACAATATAATACATTAAAGGTTGAACTGAAAAAAAAAAATTTAAAAAAAAAGCTTCAAATAGTATACATAAGATAATGATTTTTTTTTTATTTAGTGAGACGGATATGATGCTATCCACTCATTCTTCTTCTGAACTTTCTTCAGACTCGTCGTCACTTGAAGAATCAACGGTGTTATTATTGTTATTTTGTTCGCCGTCGAATTTTTTCAACTGGTTCCTCAAAATATCGATTCTGTTGTTCTGTTCATCTTCGCTTATCAATTTTTTCTCACGTCTGTTTCTCATGATTCCTGCGGATGGACGACCAGGACCTGACTTCTTCTTCCTCTTGAACACAAAGTTGTACAATTTTGTGATGGTTTCCTGGTCCAATGCGTCAAGTTCCAATTCCATCTCCCCGTCTTCATTTACAGGAGCAGGTGGGTTCTTCATCGACTGAATTATCTGAACTACTCCGTCAGTGTCTTCTTCTGGTAACTCGGCCAATTTCGTCGATAACTCCTGCTTCATTTCAAAAGTGATAGGTCCAGTGATGTAACCACCCAGGTTATCTCTTCTGGCCTTCTTCTTACGGTTGCCTCCGCTACCACCATGTCCACGCTTAGAACCCCTCTTGGACTTCTTTCTGGCGGCCAACTTCTCCAGCTTCACCTGGTCATACAAATCCAGTTTCATTTTGTCCAAATCGGTGCGCATCCGCTCGATCTGCTGCTCCAAATACTCAATGGCTGGGTTCGTCAAGAGACTTTGGTCAATCTTGATATCTTCGTCCCCGTCAGAGTCAGAGTCTGACTCGTATTCCGATTGAGGAGGAGGCGTTGGCGGAGCCACTGGTCTGTCGACCCACTTCTTGTCGAAGATGTCTTCTAATCTGTGAGCCATCATGTTGACTGGTGTGGAAGGAGGATTGAACGTGTACGCGTTTTGGAACACCAACCGCACATCGGCTTCGAACTCGTCAGCGTTTTCATACTCGTTGTTAGTCAACTTACTTTGAATGGTTCCCAAATCCATTGGTGTCTTGATCACGTCAAAATATGTTGGGCATCCCAAGGCAACAGGGTCTACAGGGACTACAAAAGGGTACGAAATGGACTCGTGCTTCTTGGATAACAACTCTTTCAACACCTGGTTACAGAAACGCAACTCCATGATGAACTTCTTTCTTCTTGGCTTGCTCTCGTAGGTGATGTCCTTGGATTTGGGAGGATGGATCTCTCTTTTGGGCCTTCCATCGACAACAGCACTCTCCCTTCTGATCCGTGGCACACCAGAGACATCGGTATTGGTCTTGCGCCTGCCCTTCAAACCGGCATTACCCGCTGGAGCCTCCTTTGGGGGCATGTTCAACATGTGCTTCTCGAAATTGGCCTGGATGTTCCTGGCCATCTGTGCAATGGCGGAGTCCTTGCCGTTGAACTTGGCACAGTTTGCCACCATCAAGTTGAAGTCCTCGGTGACCTGTTCAGGTGTCTCGTATGCGTTCAGATTGATCTTCTTTTCAATGGTAGACAAGTCCATGGGTCTGGGTATGTAGTTGTAATAGAAGGGAATATTGTTTTTGACAATGTCCACAGGCAGAAGAAAAGGTGCGGCGTCTTTCAATCTTCTGACGGCCTTAATGGAGGTCAAGGCGTGTTTGGCCTGGTGTTTGGGCATTGGGTTTTCCGGGAGGTTGTCCATGTCTGGTTCAGAGGGAGGCTTTGGAGCCGGGACTGTTGGCACAGGTATTGGCAGCTCTGTGGCCTGTTCTGTGGCTTGTTCTGATGTCAGCTCTGGCTTCAGCTCAGAAGCTTGATCCAAAGTCAGTTCTGTCAGTTCCGATTTCAGTTCGGATGAAGCCTCAGCCTCTGGGTTTTCAGCCTCAGCACCAACACTGCCCTTCTTGTCTGATTCTGGCTCAGATTTCACCTCGGGCTGCAATGGCAGAGGCTCGGTGGACGTTTCTGCAGTAGTGGCAGCCACCGCGCCGTCCTGGTCATGATTGCCAGACTCCTCCGGAGTAGGAGTAGGCAAACCTTCGGACGCCTTGACAAGCTCAGGATCCATTGCGGCAGCTTGCAGCAGCACAGTGTCGTTGTCCTGTTGCTTGACTATTTCGGGGTGTGCAGCTTCTGGCTCCAACGAAGGATTCTTGACTGGAGACTCTTCCACCGACATGGCTCTGTGTGAAGAATATGATCGTATATATGTACAAGAACGACAATTGAATCGGCTTCCTCTATCGTGTGCTCCGTTGGTTCAAACAAATGAAGCAATTGATATTTTCAGCACTACTCTACCAATAGAATATAATAAAGAAACCAAAAATATTCAATTTGTCAATGCGAGCCCAAAAAAAATTATGCGTCTGCGTTTTTTTTTTTTTTTTTCCTCTTTTCAACTAAATTCGCAGAATGGATTTTCAAGTTTATTTATATATTGAGAGAGAAATTTTGCTTTTCCCATACTTTTTGTCCAATGGACGAAAAAAAAAATGGAAATTTAGAGATTCGATTTCTGGAAAAAGGATACAAAAGCTGCACGCGTTTTAAAGAGATGAGGCCTGGATAGGAGTGAGAGTGGAGTGGGATGTCAAAAACGGCGCGGATTTTTTGGGACACGCACTCTGGTCGGGTCGCACGGTTTACATTACCGGTTCTAGCTCATTCAAAGCATGTTAATTATCATCTTCTTCAATCTAAAGTCCTTCATTGAAGTATTTTAAAAAGGGTTAAGAAAAAATTGTAGATGGCACTTGAATTTTTTTTTTGTTAAACAATTCATCTTTTGCTAGCCTCCTCAGGCCGGGTAACTGTCGTTGCGCGTTGCTGCTTTTGCCACCGTGTCAATAAGATTGTTGCCCGTTGATTGGTCAATTCTGTTGCCCGTTGCCATGGCGACGCACACACTCTCATATGATGTGTATTCGAGCTTGCCCTATTTCCTATTTTAGGAAGTCATCGGAACAGGAAGGAAGCCGCACGCTTTCAAACACAGGGGGGATGAAGTGAGGTGCTGAGAGCCTGGAGACGGGGTTGTGTCTGCCTATTGTTATGACATTCTGTTTCGGTATCGATCATGGCTTCTTTTGATGCGAACTGCAAGCTCCAATGCATTGCCTAGCTGCACAACAGCACTACTTGCTCATTTCTCCAGAATATATATATATATACAAGATCGTTCTCGCTTAATCTATAAAAAATAAAAAAAAACTATCTACAAAAAGGGGTGTCCGCATATGCCTCTGTGCCCCTGAATCAGTCAAATAAAAACTCATTTCTCCTCAACCTGTCATTTCTCAATTCCTCCAACTCCTTGCTGATCTTGGACTCTGTCAAGGTCTTCATTTCCAAAACACTCTCATAGTCGATGAAGTTTTTCGGGTACCTGTAACTCAACCACAAGTAAACCATGATTTGCTTGTGCAACACTTCAAGTCTTCGAAGGTTCAAAAGCTGCAAATTGTAATCGTTTTTCCTATCTCTGGTGTAGTCATAGAAGGAGGAAGAGCTTGTGTATTGCGATTTATCGGTGTTGTACAACTCCAATAATTGCGGGAAGTTGATGATCGATTTCAGCGACCTGGTCTTGAAATTCTCGATAAACTCCTTCACGTTCAAGTCAGATTTCAGATCAAACTCCGTCTTTCTCCTGGACACCTTGTCAAAGTGCAATTGCAACGGCAGATTGATTAATTTTAATTGATCCAACATCATAAACCCTTTCAACAATTTGAAATGTCCAAAAAATTTAGCAATCTGTTTTCTGTCATCCAAATCACTGATGAAAAATAACGATTTCCCGCCAGTTTTCTTCTTCATCAGCCTCAATTCCTCTAAGTCTTGCTCGAAACGCTCATAGATGTCGGACAACTTGGTGTTGGTCGGGAACATCGAAAAGTACTTAACCCAAAGGAAATCTGGAATCCACAACGCCAGTTGCGACAAATATTGTACTGGCCCTTTCATATTGGTCTCCACTACGTCCAATTTAGTGCTATCGAGCAGCGTGATATAACCTTGGCTCTCGTCCTCTGTATTTCCTACACCAAATCTCCCGGCACGACCACCAATTTGCTTGATTTGAGAGTTCGAAAGGTCTCTTATCGAGCCTCCATCGAATTTAGTCAAGTCTGTGAACACGATTCTCTTGATCTTCAAATTGAGCCCCATCCCAACGGCGTCACTCAGCACCAACAAATCGTAGTCACCGGAATTGAACTTGTTGGCCTCCGTGCTTCTCGTCTCAGGAGGTAACGCCCCGTAGATCACACCACACTTGAAGTTGGTCTTGTTCTCCAAGAACAGTTTTATGTCCAAAATCTTCTTTTTACTGAACGCTACAATGCAGTCGCCCTTTCTGAAGTCGCTGAGCTGGGTGATGGGGAACTCACTCACTTTCAATTTGCCCAACCTGTTGTACCCTTTGACTTCGAAATGATCCCCTGTCATCTCGGCGATCTGCTTTATCAAAGGAACAGCACTCAGTTCTCCACACAAGTGCAACTCCTTCAGTTGACATCCCAACACCACATTGGTCCAGGCCCAGCCCCTGGCAGGGTCGCTGATCATCTGGATCTCGTCCAACACCACTACATCGTACTCCTCGTTCAACGAAATCATCTCTACGGTACCACTGGTCAATCCACTGATGTTCCCGAACTCGTCAACGTCAGGTTCAACCTCTTCACCTGTTAATAAATTACACCTAATCCCTTTCAGTTGGAACTTGTCGTAAATTTCCCTTGCCAACAACCTCAAGGGCCCAGCATAGTATCCTGAATTACAGGACTCCAATTTCTTCAAAGCATTGTAAGTTTTACCACTATTGGTTGGCCCCACATGCATGATGATCCGTCTTTTCAATTTCCTCGCCTGAGGGAACCACTCTGCAGGGTTGCCTATATCCATGATCTTGAACGTTGTGTTCGATGTGGACTTGATATGGTTATATTTTTGTATGTTTTCCAACAAACTCCAGGGTTTTAACTTGTTATAAAGCACTTGCTGGAGCACATAGTCGGTTTTCTCTTCCTTGGATTTCCCCGGTATTGGCACCTTGACACCGGTCTCACACTCTTGCAGTATACCATTCAATACTTTGGCAAGGTTGCTATCTGAGGGCTGCAAATATTCCTCAAATTTGGCCACCTCATCGGAATTATTCTTACTTATGATCCACTCTATCTCTTTCAAAGTACTCAACAGAGACTTCCGACTCTTTCTAACGAGCTCCTTCTGTCTGTTTAGACGGGAATAACTGAAATCCTTGTTGGCACTTATGTTCTTTGCCAACCTCCCAACCGATTCCTTCAATAACTTATTCATCACCTTCGACTCTTATGTCATCTCACTCCTACAGTTGTTAGGAAGACCGATCAGAGCTCTTCTCATCTGAAAAAAAATCTAGTGAAAAATTATTTTTTTTCTCATTTAGAATGTGTGAAAGTCGTGTGGAAGTTGATTGGGGGTGATGAGAAGGGGTTAGCGGGGAGGAGAGGGAGATGGAAGTGATTTGGTGTTAGGAGAACTCCGAGTAGTTTGGTATTCTCGAATTTGGGTCGAGCTAATTGATTAGTTGTTAGTTTTAGTTCTAGGTTTAGTTTTTGGGTCTAACAACTTTTTAGGATAGGATTTATATTATTAATATAGAAAAAAATCGATTCAAAGTAATAGAATGGGCAGAAATTGGATAATTGAAGTTATTAATGGAAAAAGAGGCCTGAATAACACTCACGAGATAGTATCAAAGTATCAAATGTGTTTCAAACCACAGAATTGTCAAGGGTAAATTCTTACTATATCCACATCCTTTCTACAATTATACTGATCTTCACATCTTGTAAAGTCAAATCTTGGCACTTTCATGGATCTCCACAGTCTCAAATTTATTTCCTTGCACACTCAAATCATATTTTATTCCACGAAACAGACAAAAACACTTGAAGCATACTTATAAACACTCATCAACTCCTCAACACCACAACTCTTACAACCCTCATACTTCTACTTGTTTAACTCAATTATTCATATTCTGCTCTCCACTTCCTCATCTTCACTCAGCGCAGCAAAACACAAAAAAGCTAAGAAAATTTCCATCTCAAATTTTTTCTGATAATTTTTGGAAGAGTTTGTTATTTCATAACTGAAGCCATTTTGAATCCACAAGAAAGTAGACAAGGTTTCCATGATGTCGATACCGCAAACGCCAGACCACAATCTGCGATCAATAACCCAACTATCGAAACCTTTTTTAAGTGCAAACGAGATCAAATACTGCTTCGCAATACAAGGAATACTAGACAATGATAGCAATAGACTGTTGTATGTCTCCAACAAGTTGGAAGTATTGAACTTAATACAAAAACTAATCACTACATTGAAATTCCCATCAAACATATTACAATTGACGTTCTACTATTACCAGAGGTTTTACATGTTCAATGAGTTCTCCATCTATAAATATTCGAAATTTGAAATCGCCATAACGGCATTATATATTTCAAGTAAATTGCAAGACTACATAAAGAAATTAAGAGACATTGTCAAAGTGGTCAATGAATTGAAGATCTCAGGGTTGGTGATATCAGAGTCAAAGATCTTACAGATCGAGAAGAAGTTTTTACAAACGATAAATTTTGATTTCAGATTCCAAAGTGCTGAAGATATCTTGATGAGAATCACAAACTCTTTGGATTTGAATGACGAGATAAGGTATACAAGTTGGTTGATAATCAACGATTCATACATGACTGAGTTACATATACGGTTCCCGTGCAATGTAGTTGCAATACTGTGTATCCAAATCGCAGGAAACTTGTACGGTTCTTCGCAAATAGTTGATCCATCGAAATATAGAACTTTCAGAGTTTTCAAAGACGCTTTTGTCATCGAGTCTATGGAGGAGATATTACAATTTTATATGGACTATTACAATATCAGTTTCTTGAGCAAGAAATACGATATGAGGATCAAGCACGAAGTCATGGACTCGTTGATAAACTTGAAGATTGACGTTTTGAAACAAGTGCAAAGCCTCAAACCACCCAAGAAAAAGCCAATCTACAATTTTGAAAACGATCCATTCTTCAATACAGACAGGAATTTCAACCAAGATGATAATGTTAGATTTGTATATCAAAAGCTGAACTATATAGATGAACTTTGAATGTAATTTTCGATGTGTTTTAAAGTTTTTAAACACCATGGATTGTCAACACCATTATTCTCATCTTTTTCCAATTCGTTTAATTCGGTGATGGTGTCTTGTAATTTTGTCAAAAATGGGGTCTTCTCTTCAACGGACGCACAGAAGTAGTCTGTCGTTATCAACCAACGGATATAAATCCAAATCGAACTGTCTTCACTATCCATATACATTGCATTGATCAATAGGTCCAGCTCGTTATCGAGAAACTTCAATTTCGAGGTGAAGAGGGGTTCGTTTGCCAATAGCTGTTGATCTTGTTGCTCGAATAGCTTAATGATCAACTTACTTCTGTTATGCCATGCCGAATAATTGGAGATGTTCTTATTGATCATCTTGGTTGTGTAGTTGAATTCACTCACTGTGAGTGCAAATAGTTCAGCATTATCTTTGATAAACCGTTCAATGGCACTGATCATTATTCTTCTATAAGCCCAGCCATGGAAGTTACGTTCGTCTTTACTGAGCATCTGAGTGACAAATTCCAATTCCTGTTCATAAACGGCCTTGTCATTGATTCTTTCCAAACACCAGATTCTATGGTTCCAAATCCAATAGCATTTCGGGTTCTTTTGTAACTGTTTAAAGATGAATCTCAACTCGTTCACAAAATACTTCTTGATCAATTGGGGATTGTCGTTGCCTGCTTCACACTCGTCTTCGTATAGTTGTTTCAAGATATCCCTCCTGTAATTCCATATTGTGTAAAACTCTGGGTTCAAATCCAACAACACTGTTGTCTGTTCCAATGTCCTCTCGTCATACTTCTTACTGATCTTGTTTTCTAACACAATATTCTGCAAATGATTGTAACTCTGGATCTTGATCTTGTCTTTTGCCAATTTTTGGTCTCTCAACTCTTGAGTGTATCTTATTCTCTTGCCCCCATGCATAATGCTGATGTTTTTTGTGTTATCGCAACGAGTCGACTTGCTTCTACCGCTGTCAAATCGCTTTGAATTCTGAAGAATTTCCCGCTCCGAGATCAAAAAAAAAATGAAGAAAAAAATGAGATGGAGATCTGAAGAGTTAACAAAGGAAGAAGTGATTAGGAGAGCCTCAATGAGGTGTTGGTGAAAAACGTGAATATCTGGGATATTACATGATCAGGGATATCGTATACACTAACATTCATCAGATAACCATGCCACAGGAACTACCACTGCAACGTGAATTAGTATTAATTGATACACATTGACAATGTCCTCACACAAGTGCAAAGACATCGAAGAAGAAAGAGAGAAAGAGAAAAAAACATTTCAAAAAAAAAAAATTTAAGTGCCGACTCGGTCTAGTTGAGGCGCCAGGAGAAATGAGAACTCCAGATTTATTGTGAAAACTACCATGCATCGGTGGACCTTCTGAATTTGAGGCCGTAGAAAACACTCAACAAGTCGTACAATGCATTGACCTCTTTCTCTGAGAATTCTCTTGCATTAACGTCTTCTCCACCTAACAAACCTTTAAATTTCAAGGCATTTCCCTCCGGATTGTCCTCTTCCAACAACTTCAGTAATTCCAATTGATATTCTTCTGAAGGCGAGATCAAATCGTGGAATTGGCAAACCTCCAACGCCAATTCAGGATCCATTTTTTCGAACTCCTCCAAAGTCTTTGGAAGTCCTTCGAAATATTCGCCTTCACTGTTTGGAAGAGGGGCAAGCAAGTCGGTGCCCTTGGTCTTGAGAGCATTCAGTGTTCTTCTTGAAGATCTCAGCTCTAAGAGGTTCAATTGGACTTGCAACTCGATAGTGAATTGTTCCAAAATTTCTTCGTTGACGGCGGCGGCGTCGGCGGCGGCGTCGTCGTCGCTGTCATTTTGGTCCAACTTTTTGAAATCAGACTCGGTCAACTTGATTTGCAACTCCAACAATTGTTGACCAGTCTGTTGAATGATCTTTGATTGTCTGTGAACTAACTCGGTCAAGTCTTCGACTTTCTGTTTAAGTTCTTTTATATCTTGTTCGGATGACATGTTCTCGTGTTTATCTGGTTTGTAAGCGGATATCTTTCAATTCAGTACGTAAAATAGTGATGCTACGGTGACCGAATGCAATAGTCAAATGAACCAAAGAGGCGGAGAAATAACAAACAACAAAAAAAAAACAATTGTTCAATTCAAGATTACATCATGCAAGATACAAAAATTGGCCACGGTCTTGGCGGGGAAATTTTATTCATCTATAAAAGAAGTGGAAGAGCCATTCTGGTCCATTATTGATTCTCTTGAACGACTTTCTAGTTTGATCGTGTTCATTTTTTAAATTCACATTCTAGCCTCGTGAAGATCTATTTTCTCTACTTCTAGACTTGTTGATCTAATGCACAAGTATCTCATCTCAAACTCTATCTCTAATTATCATATATCCATCTCTGGTAAAAATATATCAAATCGAATCCTACAGTGCCAGCCGACCCGATGATATAGGGCAACTCGTTGATGAAATAATCGTAACTGAACCTGCAGTTGAATACGATCGATGCCGAGTAACACAAGTTGGCAACGATCAGTGTGAAAAATAGTAATGGCGAGATGCCATCCACCGATTTACGCTTATAATTCTTGTACAATTGAGGTAATCTGGCACCTAGATAGAGACCAGCACACACCCATGTTATGATGGTACCGATCAGTTGGGATGACATTAGCGTCGTGACCGAGCCAGGTTCACTGGAATAAATAATAGGAGCTCCTTGCAGTTTGCCAATCATTGTAGATGCCACCAACAGTCCTGTCCGGACAAAACTGGATCTTCTCTTATTGTCGTTGTCTTGAACAATAGAAGAGTACGAGTTCACTGGTGTGTTCGTGGAGGATTCATGGTCGGCAAGAACACCTTCAATGATTGGGATGGCCTCTGCATTTCTGGCAGATGCGATATCTCTTCTAGTGCCACGATTGTGAACATGGCTATGATTATGACTGTGACTATGACTATGATGACGATGCTTGTAAATAAAAGTATAGTAATACCACTGAGTGAAAAGAATCAGATCGTTATACAAGAAATAAACGGCAATATAGATTTGGAAAGTGAGTTGATCCGTTAATATGCATCCAATCAAGGATGTCAAGTCTCCTAAGAACCATAACGTTAAAAAGGCAACTGAAATTCCTTCGCATTTCTTGTTTCTATAATTCTCAACTTGCTGAGGGATTTGAGCTACAAACCAGCAATACATGGATAGATATGCAAAAGTGGTCGAATAAGTGTCCAAACATTCTTCCTTTACCATGTGAATCGATGTCATGATGTTTGGATTCTTGATTCAATATCTCTAACGATCCATTCAATCACTTATCTTGTTTAGATAACCTTATTTCATTGATGTTCGATTTCCTTTTTTTTTTTTGATTCCTTTTGTTTTTCTTATCGCTTGCTTATCTTAGTCAAAAGCGATAAGGTGTGAGCAAATTACGAAAAACGGATGTGCCGTGGGATGGAGGGGTATGAGACAAGAAGAACAGTAAAAGTGTAGTAGTGGATAGTGGAGGTATAGTTGAAATATAGTAGAAGTGTATTAGAATTACAGCAGAAGTATAGTGGGAGTGTATCAGAAATATAGCAGTATAGTGGAAGTACAATAGAAGTACAACGGATGTAAAGAAAAAGTACAGCAAAAGTATAGCAAAAGTATGGTATAGAGTGTATAATTTACAAGACACAGTAAAGACCCAGATGCACAAGAATAGAATAAAAGATCAACTCAGCTACAAACTCTTACAAGACAAAATATAATTAAATAACCACATCTTTCCTCTACTGGAGGTGATCTAAAATCGGTCAAAGTTCAAGCAAATGTTTTATATAAGCAGACTAAATACACACGACAGCTCTAAATAACTTGTTCTCTAAATTCAAAAGCTCAACCTCAAACATTCTTTTTAAGACTTTGAAGAATCAGAAGGACCTGTTTTGTACAAGGTATCTATGAATCCACTGATCAACCTATCAGCAACACCACTGGTCTTGACACTCCCAGCAACACCATAGATGGCAGCAGTGTCACTCTCGACCACTTCATTTCTCAGTTTGACCGCTGCAACACTAGCACTGATGTCACTGATCAAGTCTTCAATGACTGGAACATTCAACACGGTGGTGGCCAAATGCAAAGCTGCAGGCTTCTGCAACGAACTGAGATGCCAGCCTTTCCTGCCCAATTCGTCTCCTACAGAGTAAATCGAGATGCCACTCTCTTTGGTAGTGGTGAACGACACCACAGATCCGACAGGATCTCCAAGAACCTGCAAATCTGGATGGTCTTGAACCAGTTTCTTCAATTTCCTGGCCGCTCCAAAGATCTCTTTACATTTTTGTATATAACCTTGCTCACCTATGGACACCATAGTTGCCCAACAACCCACCATGACAGATCCGTTTTTGCTACCGGCCAATCCTGGGGACCCGTACAAGCCACCGATCCACGAATCGGTGATGAAGTACTGGCATTCTCTCATTCTTGGAGATCTGTACATGATAATGGAGGAACCTTTTGGAGCAAAACCGTATTTGTGGGTGTCACACGAGATCGAGGTGACACCAGGCAATCTGAAGTCGAAGATTGGCACCTCATCGAACCCGGCTTTGTTCAGAACGGCCATTGTGAAGGAGCCTAAACAGCAGTCTACATGCAATGGAATGTTATAATGGGTGGCATAGTTGCTCAAGGACTCGATGTCGTCGACAATTCCGTGTGGGAAGTTTGGCAGCGAGCCCAATAAGAGAATGGTGTTCGAGTTGATCAATTTCTTGACTCTTTTCAAGTCAACTTTGTACGTTTCCGTGTCTACAGGGACCAAGTGCAATTTGATTTTGAAATAGAAACACAGTTTGTCGACGGCAGCGTGGATGGTGGCTGGAGCAATCACCTCAGGCTCCAAGACACCACGGTGCTTCTTCAGATACTCCCTAGCCAGCAAAATAGCAAGAATCAACGACTCAGAACCTCCAGAGGTGGTGGCCCCGCAGCCTTCTTCTGGAGCATTGAACAATCTCAACACCATGGAGACGACTTCCGCCTCCATCTTACGCACACCTGGGAAGACGTCTGGATGCAATTGGTTGGAGACACAGAACATCTTGAACAGCTTCGATTGCAACGAGATCAAGTCGGCACCTCCATGGTAAACGGCCCCGGAAACTCTACCACTTTCCCAATCGGTGTGTTTCAAGTTCTGCAATTTGGTCAACTCTTCGACAACTTCGTCTTCTGGCAAGCCCACAGGTGGCAATTCGTTGAAATCACGCACACTGTCCTCGGTGACGATCAATTCTTCCTCGATCTTGCCGATGGCAACGGCAACTTCCTTCTCCACTTTGGAGCGGAGCGGGGGCAATTGCAACAATCCGACGAAGACCGATCTAGCAAAGGCATTGAACTTCAACTGGACACCGTTGATCAACCCATACCCTCTGATGTACAAGAATACCTTCAAAAAATACCTCCAAACCACATAAATGAACAAAAAATCTTTCACCATATCAATGGAGCTCGAATTCAGGAAGTACTCGGAAATGTAATTACGGCCTTTCAAGTACGCAATGACCAACGTCATCTGGAACATCGTCCATATTTCTTTGTAATTCTCAGTCTCTGAGTTCATCTTGAACCTAATGTTCTGAAATATTCACTCCTTGACTATATGTAGTCTCACTTCTTTCTCAAAAGTGGGTCCCTGAATCGTATTTATAGGTCGAGCTTCATTAGACAACTGTACATGAAAATCAAAAAAAACAAAAAAACCTGCATTTCCGCAATAATTTTTTTTGGCCTTACTTTTTGGTAAAGTCGGCTCTTAAGGGTTTTCAGATCGGAGGCTTTGGGAGTGCGGGAGATGGATGACAGGAGATGGAGAGGAAATAAATGGTTAATTAGTGTAGATAGTTACAGTACAATTACACTATAATTAAACTATAATTACAATACAATTACAATACAATTACAATACAATTACAATACAATTACAATAGTATCACAATATACATAATACTACAAATGTCCATTCAAAGTCTAAAACTAGAGGGGGTCCAATGTTAGGCCGCTTGAAGACGATCGACGGAGAGGGAAAACATTTTTTTTTTTCACACTCTTGGAGTAGCCGATCTTGAAAATCTACCAGCAGTCACCCTACTGCTACCTGAGTCCGTGATGTTGTTGTTCTTGATGACATTATGGATCTTGTTCCCATATGAGGCCAAGAACTGGTTTTGCCTTTCCAACTTTTGTATATCGTATCTCAACTTCAGGTCATTGACTTCGGTCAATTTCTCATATATCAACTGCGGATTGTTATCGTTCAATTTCAGCTTGAGGCTACCATTCTCACCACTGACAAACTTGAGTTTCATCGACAGTTCCAGGGCTTTCGAGGAAGCCTCCTGATATTCAGTTCGTATCAACTCGTTCAACTTATTCAACTCTTCCAACTCGGCACCTTTCTTGACCGTTTCGCTCTTGTCGTCTTCTTGTTCAATAAATTTCTCTAGATCGGTTTCCTGCAAAATATCGTTACGGAATTTCTGGTTCTTTTGGATTTTTTCAATATCAGCATCCAACTTCTCCACCCTCTTTGTCAAAGCTGCCAATTCCACTTCCAACGACTGTTTCAGCCTTACAAAATCGGCAATTTGGGCATTTTTCGTCTCGATTTCTTGCTGTGTCACACTTTCCTTCAGTCTAATTGGATCCAATACTTCATTTTTCTTCAGTACTTCTTCCGAAAGCTCGCCGAGCGTGTCTTTTATCATCCTGGTCAACGTTTGTTTATACACAACCAACGACTCAAACTCACCATCGACTTCTTCCATTTTCAATTTCTTTCTGAGCAGCACCTCCTTTAAGTCCGCCAAGGAGTTAGCCACCTCACCCACGCTCCATTCTTTTACATCTTTCAATTCATATGGCCATAGTACAGACTCATAATTCTCAAGCCATCTGGAGATATCAAACTTCTTGCTCTCTACTTGGTCATGCCGATGCAAAATGGCTTTACAGATAACATCGGGCAAACTTAATTCAGGATCGAGTAATTGGAAGTATTCCACAGAGTTTTCCAGAACAAGCTTGACAAGGGGAACCAATTTGCCAGCTTTGGTGCTCCTGGTCTGTCTGAGATAAACCAAGTCACTCAAGAAGGAATCAAAACTTATGATAAGATCGAACTTCAAATTGTCATGGAAGTTCATCGTTTTGATCAGCTTGGACGAGATTAAGTGGATCGTGAGCTTGTCTTTTGGATTCTTGGCCAAGTATTGTACTTGTGGATTGGATTTACTCAATCTTGGATAATATTCTTCAGTTTTCTTACGTCTTGCCAGCGAGGAACCGTTCCCATTGGGAGTTGAATTACCGTTTGTGCCTCTTGAGCTGACGTTCCCATTTGAAGATTGACCCACTGCTGAACTTGCCACATTACTGGAGTTGGTTGAAGAAGACTTATAGTTCCCCAGCCCTTGATATAGATTATTGTCATAGAGAGAAGCCCCAGTGTATTTCTTATAATTCAATCTTCTTCCCAATAAATAACTCTCCGTCAAGTCGATTTCCTTCAAAGTGTTGGCCACAACAACCACATTGTACTTATGGGGCTCCAATTGGTTGATCAACTTGTCAAGCTGGCGAAATTTCCCACTGTCTCTTACCAAAGTTGGCGCTGACTCCATCAATATAAGGTTCTTTGGGATGAAGTGATCCACTAACAAGTATGGGTGTTGTACTATGTTGTTCCAGTTGTTAGTTAAAAGGGTCAACAATTGATGCTGGGTCAACTTGTCTGGCAGTTCTTCCCTCACAGATGGCGGCACATCGCTGTTCCCGTGGGCGAGCACCTTATTTAAACTGGGTTTATGCAACTTTAACACTACTTCCACAAGCCATTTTTGCAAGTCTGTGAGTTGAGAAGAAAGATAGAAAATGTTATCCTTCGGAAGTTTCACTTGAGAAACCACTGGCGTTGGAGGCTTGTCCTCGATGATACTCGTGATGTCCATGTTGGAGTGTTCTGAACAAGTGAATGAGGTATTTCTGAACTAGTGAATGGAGCTCTCACTTGTTCTTTAAAGTATGAAAAACTCAATTGAAGAAAAAAAATGAAATTTGAATGGCTAGCACTATTTTTCCCCTTGTAAACGAAATTGTTAAAAAAATAGACGTGAGTAAAACAAGTGAATGAATGTAAATAGCTGAGTTTATTGATGTATTCTAAGTATGGCAATGGTGTGTAGTTTAGCTAAGTATGTGGTGTGAATTTAGTTGAGTCTATAATTTAATCAAGCCTATAGTGTGGTCAAGTCTATTATGTAATCAAGTCTATAATGTAATCAAGTCTGTAATGTAATCAAGTCTATAGTACACTGTCAATAACAGTTGTACCAGAACAAGTCAATGTGATAAAGAAACAAAAGAGTGAAGAAATTATTTTGACATAAATAAAAAAGATTTTCTGCAAAATTTAATTTATAGCTCTGTCTTAGTATTGGGTTTGGGAGTGAGCCGTGAAATGTTTGGGGTTGTTTGTGTGGTGTGTCGAGAGCATAAATATTTCTCTGGACTACGGGTTGACTTTATTTTTGACTCAATATCGGTCAATGGCTCTTCAATTCTTCAACGGTCAATCTCACTTCTTTTGCTCACTCCCCCACAGTGACAATTGGTCCTTACTGAAAAAAAATTCTTTTGTAGGTGTAATTAGTATGTAAAAGCCACTATAGGTAAAGTTTCTTTGAGGGGTGTTGAGGGGTGCAATTGAGGTGAGTGTAGTTTTGGAAGTCAAGTGATTTGGACCAAAATAAACGAATAGACCGAGAGCATCAGTACAGGTCCAATCAAGATGACTGGCCAGTTTCAAGGCAATATGAAGACAATACTAAGGTCAATTTCAAGGCCAATTTCTCTTTAATGGTGAATTCACAAAATCATGATAAATGCCATTACAAACAAATACAATTTAGTTACATTCCAACCTCGATTAAGACCAAATGAAGAACAAAATTTGGCCAGCCATTTGCATTTACCAATTTACAAGTATAAATGAAAAATAAAATGATAATAACATCAGTTCTACTTTCTTATTATTATCACCTCTGTGATTCTCATCTTCATATAATTAAAATTATCTTTTTTTTATGTAGCTATTTTGAATTTCTTTTTTTTTCAATTTAGTGGAGCAGGTGTAACGATGTCTTGAGGTGAGCCAATTGGATTGAACAAGTAGGCAAGGGTCTCTTTGTCTCTAATTAGTGTTTTGAACGACCAATCTGGCCAAATGCTCGAAGAAGGTCTTCAAAGAAACATCCTCAGTATGAACAACGGTACCAGCACCACTATCTTGAGAAGAAACATATCCAAGAGAAGAAGCTCCAGCTCCATTTTGGTACGAAGAATCGTTCTCCGAAGGATTCAACTTGGAATACAAAAATCTAGCTTGCGATTTACCTTCATCGGTCTGGACATATCTTGGCAATGGGAATCTTTCACTGATGATGGCGGCGACTTCCTCCTTTGGAGTATTGAACATTCTATAAACATGTGCGTACTCTTCTTCGTCCAAACCGGAATCTCTCCATTCTGCTGCAGTGGTTCCGAAATATATCACGATGTAGAAGAAAGCATCCAACAACAAGACACGGTCTGGCTTCAAAGAGACCGAGTCCAACAACACCAGTTCCGGCTCTGGACTCTCGGCAGAATAGGAGGTCAAAGTTGGTTGTATCATGATCAACGAGTCGGCAATATCGGTTCTCAATAATGTGTGATGGTAGAAGGCAGTTTCATCTGGGGAGAAATTGAACACTTGCAAGAATTGCGATCTTCTCAAGTGGTAGATGAATTGAGGCAACAAGGAGAATTTAGGAGAGAGACGGAAACTGGAAGGCTCGTTCTTTGAGTAGTCGCCGAACAAAGTACACAATTTGACCAAGGTCTTGTCGATCCATCTCAACAAATCACTGTATTCACCTCCGTTGTCCAATTTGTGGACGATCAATCTGGCCAATAGTACTGCCAGGGCCTCTTGGTCGAAGCTGTGAGGTAATTCCAAAGTTGTGGAGGTTGGTCTCTTCAACGTGGTGACTCTCAATCTCCAGGATCCATTGGTGTGTCTGTAGGTGGTCTGATATTGTATGCTGACCTCGGCAACTGAAGAGGCTCTTTGCTCCACAGTTGGCACAGTTTGCATCTCAAAGAACACCCCATAAGTGTGTCTTGGAGACAATCCACTCAACTTCCATTTCTTCGTAAAGCCTTCACCGACTTGGGTGTCGGCCACGTTTGACCCGTCTTCCTTCATCGAAGATCCAAGACCGATCATTCCAGAGACCTTCAACTGCGGGGAGGTCAATACTTCCAACTCACCACCTTGGTAGTTGATTGGGTAACCTTCGTCGTCTTTGTTGAAAATGGCAAAGAAGGAATTCTTGAAAATGGAGGTGGTGAAGGAGTCGGTGACCACGATGGCACCACCTGTTAAATTGGCTAAGGTTTTCATCTCATAGACACCAACTTGGTCATAACAACCGGCAAAGATGTCCACCGAGTACGTGGACGTTGAAGTTGGATCGAATTTTTTGTCCTTCAAGTCTTTCTTCAAGCCAGAGCCCTTGATAGCCAACTTCTTGTAGAATTGGACAGCCTTCTTGTAGTGTTTGGCAGCCAATTTGTCGATGTCACTGTGGGATCTGATTGGTTCTTTCAACTCGGTACCGACAATCATACCTGGACCGTAGGTACAAGGACCACCAGCGAACAAGGTGATCTTGGCGGAACACTGTTGGAAGGCACTTTCAACGAGGGAGGTGGCAATACTTATAGCACTACCGGTGACTCTAATGGGTCTCTTCCCTGGAGGAACCACCCATTTGGAGCTCTCCAAGCTCTCCAAGATCTTGATGATCTGGAACTCCGAGTCATTCTCGCTCAATGGCAAGAGGAATCTGTTTACGGTGAAGTTGGCGTTCGAAGTGGCATTGTATTGGTCGAACCACGATCTTTGGCAGTTGTTGGCGATTTGTAATTGGTTTTGAATGTCCAATGTGTTGTATTCTTTACCACCGTTGAAGACATATTTCTTGAAAATCTGGTCGGAGGACAACTCGTGGACGTTGACAACAGAGTCGAAGGTGATCAACCCGAACAAGGAGCCAGGAGGATGCAAGGACAACGAGGTGATCAAAACGTTTTTCAAAGCTTCCAAATCGTCTGGTTCCTGGCACAAGTCAATGACGTATACAAAGACAGGAGGAGGTGGGACCGATTTGTTTTGTAAGACATACTCGATGGTGGACGAAGTCGGATCTAATTCTAAAGGTAATTGACTTTGTGATAAGTTTGAATATTGGGCAGGCAATTGGTTCTTTGTGTTACAGATGATACAGTTCCAAATCTTTGAGACAATGTCGATTGGATTATATGGATTTAAAACGGCGTGACAGTTACGACAACGGAACGGGTCGTAGGCTGCTATTGGCAAGTTTTCCTTGTTGAACAAAGGTGTATACAAGGAACCAACTGGCATGGCGATGTTTTCAGATTCCGATTTGGTGACTGGAAAAGAATTCCAGTTGAATCTGACACCATCGATTTCTTCGTTTGCGTAAAAATCCTGGATTTTTGGATGTTAGTAAGAAAGTATTGGAGAGGCGAAGAGCGATAGGGAAGAGAATAATTGGAATGAAATTGACAATTTTGATGAAAGGTGTCATGAAGTGGCATAAAATCAACAATAACAATAACAACAACAACAACGAGATCAACAACACGTATCAGGAATCGTGTCAACTCGATCAATTCCATCAATATATCTGCATCCGCTGCCGGATACAACAATACATACCATGATTAGGACAGTTCTCTAGATATGATGACGGATTACTTCAACTTGGGTTCTAGCCAAATCAAATCAATTGCAAATAAAAAATAAGAATCCAAAAATTCAAAAACCAAAAAAGTTGAAAATCTCCAAAATTCGCTTGATAATTTCAAGCAAAATTTGTTAGTAGAGAGAAAAAAAAAGAGGAAAATTAGTGGGAGTAAAAAGGACAACTAACACACAAGGAAAAAATGTTTTGTGCGTGAAGTATGGTGAGGTGATAAAGTGTAGAGAATAGTTGGATGGTATTGTAGAGTATAGTATTATAGACTATAGTATTATAGAGTTTGGTACAATAGATTAGTATAGAGGATAGTATAGAGTTTGGTACAATAGATTAGTATAGAGGATAGTATAGAGTATAATAGTAAATCAGTATAACTAGCTAGTTAAATTCAAAACAATGACATTGGATATTTTCTCTTCCATCACTATCGATTGACCTTCCATTCACATCTTGTCTTTCAATTTTGCTATCGTCTCACAAGATCTTTATCTTTTACCCCTCTAGGTTGTGTAAGGCGATACCAAAAAACAAATCCCAGAGGGTTCACACCAAATCGAAGCCTTTTTCGTCCATGTCAAACTGGGTCGTGTGTGGAGTATCAAGTCGAGGCAAGCCTTCGCAGGTTCTATATGGGGAGATCTAAGATACCGGGACGGGACAAAGAAGGGACAGGAAGAAATACAGATTTAGGCCAATGATGGATACAGAATTGGCCAGCTGTAATGAGACTCGCTGAAAATTGGGGGATCAAAGCCCTGAAATTTGGTGATTTTTCAGATGATTCATAAAATAGCCCGAGTGAGGGAAATAAGCAAAAGACAAAAATCTAGACGCATAGATAAATATTAAACAGAAGTTTCGCTTAATTTGAGGAACTGTAGTTAAGTCGAGTCAGTTTGGCGATGAAGTGTTGGATACGCTAGGTACTGAGATTGTAGTGGTCTTGTTCAATACCTGAAGGGAATGATTGAACAATGTAACTGAAGCAAATGGATAACCGGTACTCGATTATTTTCTACTCTTATCATATCTATGTCAGATTACAATGAACGAGATGAGCTGATAAAGCAATTTAAGAAACGATACTGAAATTACTGAAAACTGATTGAGAAGTTCAATCTACATGTTCCATAGACACTCTGTCACTACGCACTACTACACATTACTGCACACTACTGCACACTACACTCTAATAATCGCTCTACTAGTCTAAACTTTGCCACCTCACCCCTCCACAGTTCTCCGGTCGCTTCTCCCGCCTGTCATTCCGTCACAATGGCCCTGTCTTACATCCGCAGATTCCAGCCAACACCAAGAGCGAAAAAGAAAAGAAAAGAAAAAAACAGGAAACAATTTTTTCCTTTGCACCAAATTTGATTACTAATTAATCAATTTATTGTATGGAGTTTTTTTAATTAATTTGCCTGAATCAATTAACTGATAAACTTGAAGTTACGTTTGAGTTATTGACATTAATTCTTATTCAATTCATTCAAAACCGAAAGTTCTATAGATTGGGACAGCAGGAGATATATATACGTTGTACTAAACTTTTTTCCCACACCATTTCCCATAATAATACCCGCTGAGATGTCCCATTCACTGATACATTCAAAGAGAACAAAGTCCGATGAGAGAAGTTATTCTCCAGATAACAATTCTTCCAATAAGAGACAGGAGACATTGTCCTCAGCAGAGGCAGATGCCGCCGCCAAAGTAGGCCGTAAACCGTTGTTATCGGAACCAAAAGACAAGAGAACAGCCCAGAATAGAGCGCTGCAGAGACTGTATAGGGAGCGGAAGGAGAGGCGCTTGAAGGAATTGGAAGAGAAAGTGACCTCTTTGGAAGACGAGAAGTTGGAATTACATAACGAAAGCGAGTTCTTGAGGATACAGGTGGAGACCTTGATGGGGGAGTTGAAAAAATTCAGAAATGATGTCGACCTTTCTGCCTTGTTGCCTCAAAAAGTGGGTTCTTTGTCGTCAAAGGAACCGAATTCCGACTTCTCCAACAGCAAGAGTAGCTCTGCAACACCCTCGTCCTCGATAGACTCGCCGCTCACACGCGAGCTGAACAACAAGGCCAAAAAACAACAAGGTTTCGCCTTTGACTACTCCTCGGTGAACTTGAAGAACGAGAACTCGGATAATTCCACGCCATACCATGCCAACATCGCCATAAGTGACGAGTCTTCAGGCAGCGTGACTGCAGCAGACTCAGCCGCCTCGAATACGCCGAAAAACCCAGGATTAACCAGCCTGAACAACGACTCCATCTCGTCCAGCTCGTCTTCTGTTTGCACTTCCAATAGCCCTAACTATTTGCAAGACTTGGGTGTGACCAACTCGGACGAGAAGATGTATTCCAACTTCGGCTACAGCTTGAGAAGGTCTTCTATCTTGAACAACGACGTCACCAATAATGTAAATGATACCTTTGACGAGAAACTGAACGAATTTTGCTTGAAGTTGTCCGAGGCCTGCGGCAGCAAGTCATGCCCAATACCTAAGTCTTTGTCGAGCAAGGGGAAGGCAACAAACTCCACAGTGGTCACTGGCAATACGTTGACCACGGGGTCTCCTTTCCACGACGGTCCTGCATTTTCCGACAGTCCTTTGAGCCCATTCAATGCCTTGATCAACGAACATCTCCGAAGCCCTGACGTGCTGCAACAGCAACAAGTGCAGCCCCTGCCCCTCAATGACCCTTACTCCTTCTTAAACGAATCGCCTTTCGACCCTTCCATTGCTTTTGGTTTCAACGAGTACGACGACTTCTTAAACGAAAACCAACCTCTGCTCGAGAAGGAGGACTCGGACATTTCCAAATTGGTGACGGAAGAGTCCTTGTACGATCCTTTGGGAATGTTCGTATCTGGCCAAGAGGGACAGCCCGACGCTGCGGCCTTAGCGACGGCTCCACCAAACGAGATGTCCATCTTGTCGCCTTTGCCGCAATCGCAGCCGCAACAAGATCAATTGAATCTCGCCTCCGGTTTACAACAGAAATCTAGCACCGATGTCGAAATTGAAGATGCCGACGGCGATGAAAACGCCGTGGTGCCTTCAAACGACGGCAATTTGTTAAAATGCTCGCTGATCTGGGACAGAATCACGCAACATCCAAGGTACACAGAGATCGACATCGAGGGATTGTGTGCGGAATTGAAACAAAAGCTGAAGTGTTGCGAGAAGGGAGCTGTTGTGGAGGCCAAGGATGTCAACAAGTTGCTTGACTCGACCTTTGTGGACAAGCAGGACAACTCTGGGTGGTTTGGATTTAAGAATTGAAAGAGCTTTTTCTACGATCATGTTAATTTTTTTTCACTATTTTTATCAAAGCTTTTTTCTACGATAATGGTATATATGGGTATATATGTGCTATACACAGTCCAGTGCACACGCGTGGTCCGTGTATAGTATTCTGTTCGTTTACTGGTATTTTTTTTTATGAATTTTAAACATTTTTTATATGGTGTCTGAATAATTGATCAACAATTACGTATGAATGTGGTGGTGCTTTTTCGGGACGGTTCACCCTATTAACTTCTCCAAGAACCTCTTCTTCTGGTTGAACTTCAATACCAATATCAAGAAGATCAAATTGATGATATTATAGCCAACGATCTTCACTATCCATCTCAAAACGGTGTATTTGACTTTATTTTGATCATCGATTTGCCTCTGTCTCTCCAATTTTTTGATAAAGTTCAAATCTTTGATCATCTTATTGATCACCGTATTGATTCCGTTCTTCCAATTACTGTCATCGACAGGGTTATTGTTGTTGTGAAACGAGTAAATGCTTTCATTCTTATCATAAATCGACCTCATATCCAAGAAATTCCCACTGTTGCTATTGTGATTCACAGGTGCTCCAGAAAACCCTGCAGCTGTCGAGGAGCTCAAGTTTCTCTGTCTGAGGTACTGCTGATAAGGGTACTTGTCAGTATCGTGGTCATGGCTTGCTTGTCCATTGTCGATTGGGTACTGGAATTGTGGGTTGTAAAGCAATTGTGGAGATTTCAAGTCCAATTCGTCTTCGTTATTACTCGACAAGTCCTTTATCTGGTCGTACAAATACTCTAACTCGTTCAATAACTCTTGTGACTCAATTGTGCCACTCGCATAGATCTTCATTGTGTCTATAAGTACGCCAATGTACTTTTTCTTGGCCTCTGTTTGCGAAAGATCTCTGTTATTGTACCACGACTGGGACTTTTTCAATGCCAATTCGTCTTCTATTACAACGTTACTTGGATCTTCCGATGCCTGCTGCAATATAGAGATCACTCCCTCGGGTATCGTCCCCTCTGTAGCTTGCTTGTATAATCCATATAATTTGATTCTTGTATCTAAAGGTGGGCGTGGTAGCGATCCATAGCCGGATCTCACCGATAATGTCTTGATCGTCGTTACCGCTTTAGAAAACACTCTATCTATCGAATCTGCCATGATGGTTTATGGTATTCCTCAATGCCTGCTTCTCAACAGAGTTGACAACTGAGAAAAAAGATAACAAACAATAACAAAAAATAAAAACAGAGAGGGAAAGGTCGTGTGTTTTTGGGTAATCAGAGAGAGGGGAGGACAGAAGCAATGGCAGTGTACTGGAAAAAGGGAGAGTATTGTCGAGTAGTGAGATGGTGATCTACATGAGCAGTTCTGGTATTGGACTACTGAAGAAATAAGAACTAATAGTGTTTTCTTTGTGTATTATGTATTTTTTTTGTGTAGCATGTGTTTTCTTCATATAATGTAATGTATTGAGATCAATGGAAAAAACTGTGACGAAAAAATTCAATAAGGTGAGTGAAAAATAGTGAGCAAGACCATCCAGGAGAGAAGATGGATTAACTTGAATAAATCAAGAAAGTATCAAATTCCTTGTTGATTTGGATGTTGATACAAATCAAATCGTACAAATCAAATCCAACACACACAAATAAAACAAAACCTCAACATCATCTTTCTACACTACAACATCAATATCTACATGGTTTGATTCAGGTCTTTCTAAACACAAAACAGTAAGAATTAATTACATCGACCCTATATAAAAATGAAGTACCTTATTTTTTTCGTTTGATAGTATCTAGTTTTCTGGAACGTCAATTTCACCGGCGTCGATGGCTTCGATGATGTCATGTGGGTTCTTGAATTCAACTCTACAACCAACGGATTGAGCGGTACCCAAGATTTCCTTTGTGACAGAGGCCAAGGTCTTACCGAAAGATTTTTCTCTCATTTGTCTGGCAACGTTGTAAATTTCTTCCAATGGGATGTTACCGTTGTGCTTGACATTCTTTTCCTTCTTTCTGTCTCTTGGAGCTTCCTTCAAAGCGGTGATGACCAAAGATGAGGCACTTGGAACAACTGAAGCTTCAGCTTGTCTGTTTTGAATCTTCAATTGGACAGTGACCTTAATACCTTTGAATTGTTTGGTGGCCTTGGCAATATCTTCACCAACCTTCTTTGGTGACAAACCTAAAGGACCAATTTTTGGGGCCAAAGCGGAGGAAGCACCGACTTCACCACCGACGGCTCTTAAGTATAAGTATTTAACTTCAGATGGGTCAAATTTTGGAGGCATGATGATATATGTCTTTTCTTAGATGTTGGTTAAACAAGAATTTAAAGATTATTGAAATATATAATATGATATTCAATTAATACAAATTTTTTTTTCCAAAAGTGAAGAAAAAAAAAAAGGAGAAGAAAAAATTTTTTGTGGAAAACTTTAAGCAGTAGTAGTGTACAGTAGTTAAAGTTAAGGTGTGCTAGTTTTTTTTTTCTGCAAGTAAGAGGAAGAGAATGGGTAAATCGAGGGCTGTCTACAATGATGTTTTTTTCTTTCGTTCCTCTGCGTAGAGACTTTGTATTACTTAGTAAGATAATAGGGAGAGAAAAAGCCAGTCACACAAGTTTTTCTCTCCTTAGGGTCGATAACCCTAACTGCTCAATAACTCTATACATAAAAAAAACATATAACCCCCCAATTGGCTATACATTCTTTTTGACAAGGCTGAAAAATGGGAACCATCTACAATAACCTTCTCTCTCTATGGTAACTCCATATTCATCATCAGCACATTGCTTGACAAAAGCCTCTCCTTCTCTTTTCAATTTCTCAGCAATTATATTGGCAGTCAATGAGATCCCAATGATGCTCTTGGTCAATTCAGTGTGTAATTTTTTACTCTCCAGTTGGACAAACACCTCATGATGAGGCTTAACCAACAATAGTTCAGGCGTCCGGTTCTTTTCCAATGTCCTTTTGATATCGGAACAAGTCAGCGAGATTTGAATCAACTTCTCAACTTTCGCATCGATTGGCTCCATTTTCGATCTCCAATTGCTCTTCCACAGCGACCATTGTTCGAAATCTGGACATTCAGGCACCCCTACGGATTTGAAAGACTTCATCTTCAATCCGTAACTCAAGGATTCCGGGATCTTGTTGAACTTCGGTAATTTAATCAATTGCAAACTATCGAAGACGGTGAAGAGCTCCTTCAACGCACCGGCAACTTTGTGTATAGTACCGATTTCATATATCTTCTGATTAACAATTATGAGTCTGGACTCAATTTGAGGTATCTCGAATTCCATTTTCCTCATAAAAGTCTCCTTCAATTGCACTTTCTTCGGACCAGCTTTTTGTTTCTTCAACTTCTTGTTCAAATTCAAAATCGTATTTTTCTTGTAGTCCCAGATCAGTTTGATCCTATTCAAATGGGTCACCTTCACGTAACACAAGTATTCTAAGTACCAAAACATGGGATGCAACTCCCAATCTTTATAAATTTCCAACTCGACGCCTCTCAAACACACTTCTATCATTGCCCTCAATTTCTGGTGGTAAACCCAAGAAGAGATCGGCATAGTTGGGATCTGGTCAGTTTCCAGTCCAGTGTCTTGCTCTTGAATACTACCCGGATTCTTGAAATAATCCTTGATGCCATATTTCTCCAAAAGCTCAACTTCAAATTGTTCAGTACGTACTTGCAAGGCATCCCAAACCAAGATCGCCCTATTGAAGTGTTGTCTCTGTCTACATGGATTTTGCGATATCGTCAAGATCAACGGGTAATATGCGACTTCTACGTGGTTCAACAACTCAAAGAGTTGCAGATTCAACTCCGGATTCGAGGCCGTTTGGAACTCTTCCAATACTTTGGAGTCATAACAGGTCAAACTGGACATATCGTCGACTAGCAAACTGATAAGTTTTTTATTCGGACTGCCCATCACGGAACGGTCGTCTCTGATCAAAAACACTTGTAACAATGCTCTTGCAATGACATGGCTGGAGGGACCACGTCTGTTCATGAAAGCGTCCAACAAAGCGTTCAAGTCCACAACGTTCTGGACTGTGGTCATACTTAACATGAGCTTCAAGTCCTGGACCATCAAGATCCCAGTGTCAATGGCTTTCTCTATAGGATCTATGTGTTTACGGCTGGGTGGGAGAAAATTGTCGTTTCTCTTTTGGATTCCCTCCGAGATGAATCCCTCGGGTAAATCAGGCAAATTCGAGTAGAATTCGATGTTCTTCTTCATGGTTAAGAGCTGGACAAGTGCGATATCTAAATAGACAGCTTTCTTAGATGCTGGCTCATTGTACACATCGATTTCGTATTCTAGCAAGTCGTTGACCTGGATCAAGGAGTCGGAGATCCTCAAGAATGAGATCAATCTATTTGCAGTTTCCTTTTCGGTATCGTCCGTTATGTGTTCGCGGACCCACTTGATGGAATCTTTGATTTCTGCTCTAACCAAGTCCGCAGAGACTCCGCTCAAGAAATCGAAACCCATTGTCGAAGTTGTGATGTCTTCTTCCTCGTATAGCACACCCACTTGGCCCAAGAAAATGACGTTCCTGATGAATATCAAGATCCCATGCACGTAGGCGAGCAAGATCTTGTGCACCAAGACGGCTTCCCGTGGGTCATTGTAACTCACATTGGCTACGCCGAAATGGCACGTGCTCAAGTCCTTTTGGTTATAGTTTTTCAAGCATTCCTCAACCAATCGGCACGATAAGACAGATACCGGCAATGACGAAGTGTTCAACCATGACATCAATAATTGGAAGATCTTGGTGGCTATATTGAGGACGGTGTCGAGATCTCTTGGCTGGGTGGTATCGAAGGACAATTCTTCCGGTGAAAGTTGTATGAGACCGGTGTCTAGCACTTTATTCAACACCTCCAACGCCCTTGTCCCTTCGAACAAGGCGAAATATTTACTTTTGACTATACCGCCGACCTTGATGACTGTTGTGAAGGTGGGATTGTTAGTATTAACGAAAGAATGAGAGATCTGTTGGTGGACAAATGAGTATTGTTTGTGATGGACAATTCACAATTGGTTCAAACTAACCCAATTCGAACTTATTTGAACCAACTCAAACTAATTCAAAACCATTTCCATGTCCATCACCCCACCTCATTATCCCTTCTTGTCTCAACTTACCCTTGGCGGCATTGAAAAACTCATCGGTGATATCTATATACAGATCCTGAGTCTTGGTATTACCTGCAAAATAAACACGTTAGTAAAATACCCGACATTGAATTACCCATTCCAACTCATTACTAACCCTCAACTTCCATCGTTCATGTGTCTATATCCAACTTATTCTCTTTAAACTCCTCTTCGAGTCCAAAAATAACCCTTCAAACTTATTTTTTTTCTTAAAATGAAAAGATCAAAATCCAAAATCCGTTAAATTTCTCAATTGGACTTTTTTTGCTCGGTGCGCCGTCTGTAAGAGAAAATCGTAGATGGGCTAGCAAAGGACGCTTGGTGCAAGCCGGAGGGGTTATAACTAATAATTAAACAATTGAATTTCTCTATACACCTAAAATTCTAGTAAAAAATAACGTCAAAAAAGCTCTTCTCTATACTTAATTTACAGACATTTCTCTAATTAGGACCGTACTCTTCGATCACACTCTCAGGCTCCACTGGTTCTCCGATTGGAACGTACTCGATATGTTCGAAAGCTGGTCCGAAAGCTGATGGTCCTCCGATCTCTAAACCTTTCTTGGTGGTCCACAAATGGTGAGGGGCAAAGCCCAAGACAAACACTTGCAATCCGTATCTGTAATCTTGGGTACCAATGGCATCTCCGGTATCGTTATCACACACTGCAATCAAATCTGGCACAGAACAGACAACGGTATCCCATTCACCGGTAGCTTTGTTGAATTTCTCACAACAAATGTTCTCGTTTTTGAATGGGATTCTGTATTTATCATGCTCAACACTTTCAATCTCAACTTCTCCGTAGACATGGCCTTTGAAAAGCTTTCTACTGACACCGATGATCTTACCTCTGAGCAACATCTTACCGACCTTATTGTTACCTCCAGCGGCATCCAAGATGGCCGTTGGCAAGTTTTCGATATCGGATTTGGAACGGGCTATCATGATGGCCCTTCCAATTCTCCAAGCCAACGACACGGTGTTTGGGCAAGAGGCATATTGAAGCTCCTCAAAACTTTGAGGTCTTGAAGTACAAGCTACAGAGGCTCCGATCTCAGACAAGGCAGCTCTGATCATTCTCTCAAGGGCCTTGGTGGATTTGGCATGAGTGAAGACCAGTTTGTTACCGTTACCGTCGGACATGGTGGTGGGATACATTGGAATATCGAACATGGTGGTGACCTCCTGTTGTAATTCCGGGTAGGCTCTTCCCATCACGTCCATGTCAACAACAGGCAATCCAAAGTTCGATTTCATACCCATTCTGATACCCAGGAACCCGTTCCCACCTCCAATCTCAGAACACATCACAGCAGTGATCTTCTTGCCGATATGGTCTTGCATCATGGTGAAGGACTCGTGGTATTCTGGACCTCTCAACTGCTCACATCCAACTGTTGGACTACCTACACCTCCAGTGGTGGCTACACATCCAATGCCGTCATCAGCGTACTTGATAACGTCTTTGTAATGAATAAGTTTTACAGTATTGGTAGGGTCTCTCTTCATCAAGGAAGACAATTCCAAATAGGCAGGGTATGGGTTACCACCTCCACCACATCCCAAGACGTAGGCTCCGAGTCTGATATAGTTCAAGTCGACCAAGGAAAGGATCCACTGTCTCTCGGCATTTACATAAGGCTTATAAGCAGTGTGGTCGATGTCCAGTTCTTCTTCAGACTGGTCATGGACAAGGTCACTCTTGGCAGTGAAGGCGGAGTCCTTGTAAACTTTCTCTGATTTGATGTCCAGCTCCTCGATTTTCTCGTTTCGGAACACTTCTGCCAATCTCTCGTAGTCGACATCACCTACAACTTTGAGTTCAAAAGAATAAGTTCTGTCGACATATGGAACTGGCTCCATCTTGTAGTCGATAACCTCTACAGATTCTCTTATAGCACCTTTCTTTACGATGGCATCGGTACAATCGGCGAGCAAGCTCTGGTAGATCGAATCCTTCTCGGCATCGATGCTGGATACCAATTGGATACGTTGGATCTCGTTGGACAATTTACCCATAGCAGCACCGATGGCATTGGCCACTTGATAAAATGGAGGTCTCAAGATGGTGGAAGTGCCTTCGATTTCAATCTCGTCACTAGGAACAATGAACGAACCTCCACCGACCAAGATCAAAGGAAGTGGTTCTGGAGAAGTCTTCAACTTATCGATAACTTTCTCCATTTTTTGCACCAACACCTTGTTGAATTTTTCCAAAAATGGCTTGTCGAATTTATTTTTAACCAATTTGGAGTCTCCAACGTCCAACTCTTCCGTGGATCTGGAGACAGTGACATCGGTGGTGGTGGTGACGTCGCCTCCAAAGACCAAACTCTTGGTGACGATATCGGCACCTACGGAGTCCGGACCAATGGTCAACGTGCCGTCGGCCTCCTCTCTAACGATGGACCCACCTCCAAGACCAATACTCTCTACAAAAGGCATGGAGAAGTTCATTCTTACACCTCCAACGGTGGAGAAACTCGACGACAACCTTGGGAACCCTGAGGGCAACAAGAGCCCAACGTCTAAAGTGGTTCCACCAACGTCACCGATCACTACAGACTTCCCAGCGAGCTCTTTTATAGACGAACACAAGTACTTGGCACCTCTCATGGAGTTGGTAGCACCACTGGAGAAAGTACGGATGGCACATCTTCTTGCCTCGTCGACAGTCAAGATGGTCCCGTTGTTTTGCGTCAAGAACACAGGGCATTTCAAGCCATGGTTTCTCACAGCAACGACAAATGAGTTGATGATCTTTTGAGCAAATCTGATGATGGAAGTGTTCAAGATAGTGGCATTTTCTCTTTCGATGAAGTTGATACCGGAGATTTCATGCGACAAGACAACATTGACGTCTGAACCGAGTTCCTCCTTGATGATTTTCTCCGCTCTGATCTCGTGGTCTGGGTTCAAATTGGCGAAAATACCAATAACGGCAATGGACTTAATGCCGAGCTTCTTGATCTCTTTACAATGTTGCTTGATCTTGTCCTCGTCTAAAGGTCTGATCTCCTCTCTGTCGATTCTATGTCCTCCGTCGACAAGCCCAACGTACCCGTCCATGATCTTGGTCAATCCGCTTGGGAAATCACTATAAGGTCTGACATTTTCAGTGTACGGACCCACCAACCGTAAGACGGCCACTTTGTCCAATCTAGATCTATCTTGTTCGATGATGGCATTGATGAAATGAGTGGTTCCAATGGTTATCGCCTGGACATCGTTCTTATCGGCATGCTTGGCGCTGTCGAACAACTTGCCGATGGCTTTCTCGATACCTTCAGACACATCTGGTGTGGTGACACTCTTATTCCAAGCCAAGACACCTTCGCCGATGGAGTTCTCCATCAGCTTTGGGTCAATTAACACGGAGTCTGTGTTGGTTCCTCCAACATCTATCCCGATCAAATACTGCGACATTCTTCAATACAGGTACATCGACTCTTGTACAGCCCACCACCAGAGGGGGATCAACTTTTATTTATATCGAAAGATGCGGAAGCAAGAATAGGCCTCCCGAAAAGAGAGAAGATGAAAAAAACGGCTATAATCCGAAAAGGGGAAATTTCACGAAATGTCTCGAGGTTTCCATCGGCCACAATTTGAAATAAGAGCAGACAGTAGAAAGGGTAAAAAATACGCCGCCCTCTGATGGTTGAACCCACTTTTCCGTCACGTAATTTGTGTGGGACCCTTGCCAATCTTGGATTTGCTGTGGTGGATATCTGGCAGATAAGCCTTCGATAGCATGTGTGTGTTTTTTTTGCACTTGATCTGATTTTCGCCATAGTACTTTTCCATAGCAGCGATTTCCCTAATCAGTAATCAACCTTATGGTTACCTGGTAACTGAGCAGATTATTGAAAATTAACCTGGGAGGTGATATTTAAAAGGAATATGGTCTGCGGGAGTAGATAAGAATAGTTGCAAGGTGAGAGGCTCATGTTGGCGGTCGCTGTGGATTACAGATGTAGTTATTCCATTAACACCAAGTGTGGGCCTCGTGTGGAATTTGTGTGGACTTTGTGTGTTACCTTGTGTGTAAACCATCTGTATCGTCTAAAAGACCAACTATTCAAAAACACCCCTAATCTATTACCCTATTCTCTTACCCCTAGTTCACATATGCACTACTAGACTGATCACATACACATGTACGACTAGCCCTTGAAAACCATACCCATAATACATAAAAATATTGTATCCTCTCATTGAAAAGTCCAGGTTCCTCCGTTCCCTTCCATAGCAAGGATTCTCCTTGATTTCTAATTCAACAGAACTGATTGTTTTCTTGCTCAAATTGACAAAGTATCTTATATAAAAGCTTTAAAATATTTCCAACCCGGTCTGGCTCTCAGGATTTAAACCTAGCACAACTTCCAAAGCCAATATAGTATCTTTCCCAAATGTATTGCTCCGATTTGTTTACTGTAATTTTCATAGTCGTCTCTTCGGTTCCCACTTCATTGTCAGTTTCAGTGACACCAACCGTGAAGTCTGAATTTTTCCAAGGTGAGATCGAGCCATTGAATTTCTACAACAAGGACGACATGGAGTTCATTCAGAAAATGGCTTTAACTGCTCAAACAAATGGGGGAAATGTACCCATTGAAGAAGACACTTTCAATCTGTTTGCACGTTTTTACGCGAAGGGTTATGAGGTGGACATTGTCAATGGGCCAGTCAGAAAAGAAGACCTCACTTTCCCAATATCAAACTGTCTTGTCAGCACTCAGGGATCGGGGGGTTCCATCGGTTATTCTGGATCCTTCAGTATATCTTCCTCAGGATCCATCTCCCCATCTTTGGTGGGCCCACTTCTGAGTTCTATTAGTTTAGGAGGAAGTATCAGTGTTGGGAAATCACTTGGAACCTCGATTAGTTATTCTTGTTCTGCCAGTGCAGGTGGTGTAGCCCAGTTACAACTGACCCCGGTTTATATCAACTTCAAATACAGATCCAAGAAGAAATATTTGAACCCAATCACCAAGGACGTTATTCACGCTGACTCCACATGGAGTGAAGTACAGAGTGGGTCTATGCCAGTTTTACAAATACCGGTATTCCATTGTGTAAATGCAAGTGCCGCCATCTGTGGAATCCCACCTACTAACATTACATTGCCAACTTCTTTTTAAGGCCACCACACAATTTTATATTGATTGTTATATATATTGATAATAAAGGAAATTTCTCAACTAGCTTCATCCATCAAACCGATCAATGTTGATGAATGAGCCTTACTATTATTGTAAGCAAAGATATTGATCATTCGGAACCCGACTTCTGTTGGTAAAGGTTGAGTATCCCTACTAGTTATAACACTAGCGTAACATTGAACTCCATTTTTAACCATTTGAATATTAATACTTTTGAAATGCTTGTTTTCAACGTCGCGGACAAAGATAAACCTGACGGGGAAACTGCCTTTCCATTTGGGATCAGACCAACATTTCTCATCTTTCTCAAAATCTACGGGTCCCATCATTTCAGCAACGGCACAAAACTTTCCAGAACTATTTACTGAGAAAAAGAGGAACACGTTTCTACCCCCATTTTCTACAAACAGTTTGTTCAATCTCTTGTTTCCCAACCTTGTCGACGACCAACATTGATGTTTGACGGCAGCAACGATGTCTTGTTCGTTGTATGATTTAATCACAAAGAATTTTGAATCCTTTCGAAGCAAGATTTCTTGCGATAAAACTTTGTTTCTATCCAACTCTTGCAAGATTTCGTTAGTTGGCTTTGTGTGCGCTTGTGGTTGATGTATTGGAGGTGGGACAAACTTTTGTTCACCAAAGTTCAAGCCTTTATCTAGTTCTTGATCGGATACAAACAATAGATCTCTTGGTAGATAATAGCTCAAGTCTGAAGAATCGAGCTCTGGCTCTGGCATATAGCCATTTTTCAAATGGGACTGGATCCCCAGTTCGAGAAAAGGCAAGAGCTTTGGGATATCGGATCTGTATTTGAAGGGGATGGCATTTTTATGGGGCCAGTTGTTGAGTATGTTTCTTTGCACAGCCGTGAGTGAGGCGATCGGGCCGTCACCTTTGGTGAGCCTCGTTTTCCACATCAATTGGATGTCCTCCTCTATATATGGCCACATTGGCAAAAGGGGTGAAATAGGGAGAAGCTTAACCAGAGTTTGCGTTTGAACTGGAGTTTGCTTTTGAAAGCTGTATTGAAGTGTTTGAAGCATGTAGTGAGATGTTTGACAGCTCGTATAACAGTGAAGTTTTTACTTATTTCCGCGGTCCTCAGTATTTCCATTAGGGATAAAACCAACACCAAAAAAATACACACACCAAAAATGTCGCTCCCCTTTTTGCGATTTCCGTTTGCAAAGCTCATCGCCCTTATTGTTGACTTTTTTCCATGCTTCTTCTCTTCCGTTTGTTCTCTGCGTGTGTGTCTTTCTTTCTCTGCGTGCAGAACAATGCTTCGGTTCTCCAGAGAAAAGGGTGTGTGTGCAGTATAAATTAGTCTCAAGTAGGCAAAAAGTGCAGAGAGCGCAAAAAAAGAGTGTTATCTAAAGCATCTCTTCTCTTGAGAGATAAGCAATATTGGAGATTTTATCGAGGTACAGGAAGCACCGGGACACCGAGTCAATGAATGTATAGCGCCCAAGTTGACCTGATTGTCTCATATCATTGATGTTGGTCTCAATTTGGCTCTTTTATCACCAAATATTGCTGCCTTTGTGGCCAATGCTTCCGGTAGCTATAATAATAGCAACGACACTGGCACAACAGGTCCTCTCAAATGGTATAAACACAGCCGCAGTGCTACCCAATGAGTATTTCCTGGCTTTTGAAAGAAGCGCCAAGCTCATAGATATCGCCTATTGTATAAGTTCAATGACAAAAATCGAGTTCCCCTTCCAATGCCACAACGACTGCTCAGATTTCCCCAATATGACCTTGATCCACCAATTCACCGGCGACAACTCTTTGGAGACTTTGACTATCACTGGATACATAGCGGTAGACCATTCCAGTGAAATAATAAACCTTTCGTTAAGGGGTACTCGCTCATTTGGAGATCTGCTAACAGATGTGGACTCACAGCAAGTTCTGATAAATCACATCTGTGAGAATTGTAAAATACACAAAGGTTTCTTTGAGACTTTTGATAACACCTTGTTGAAAGTGGAGCCTTTCTTGAAAGAATTGATCTTGAGCTACCCCCAATACCAAGTAAGGATTATGGGCCATTCGTTGGGCGGTGCAATCTCCACTCTTATAACTCTCCACATTCGAGAGAGATTAAAATTTCAAAATGTCAAATGCATCACTTTGGGACTGCCAATCTTGGGAAACAAACCACTAGCTGACTTTCTTGATGACTCCTTTCATCTTCATTCCGTAGATCTCGACTCGAGGATTTTGTATAGGATCACAAATAAGGGCGACACCATCCCGAATCTACCGATATCGTCCACTGCCGTTGAGTATCACCAACTATCGGGGGAGATCTTCATTTCCAATTTGGATCTTGACACTCTTGTGCTGCAGGATGTCATCGTGTGCCATGGCAGGGATGATTTCAACTGTTTTAAAAATTTCTACGGTCCTAGTCTCAACAGTCATTTGATCTACTTCAAGAAACTAGGTTACTGTGGGTTTGGGTTTGGGTCTATTTAATGCATGTATTTATATAAAAGATTGGTTTTTATCCTATAAACGCCTTGTAAATTTGAATTTCATTCCTCTTTCGTCATCGTCATCATCGTCATCGTCGTCGTCGTCACCATCATCGTCGTCATCAACTTCAATACTTTCACCTCTCCTACTTCGCTTTTGTCTCGACTCAGCAGCTCGAATCGGTCTCTTGTCCTTCTCTGGACTAGTTCTATCACTTCTGGCTCTGAAAGTAGCAAACGAACTCGTTGCAGCAGTTTGAAACTCTCTTTCGTCGTCTTCATCGTCACTCTCGACAAATAGGGCTTCTCTCTGTCGGGTTAACACACTTTTTTTGGTCGAGTTTGGGAAATCCTGATCTAGTTGGTCATGTTGCGATTCTTCTAGCTCAAATTGCCGTCTATACTGCTCGTCTTCCCGTTGTCTTGTCTTTGCAAAAAACAGCTCATCTTGATCTTCCTCTTCACCTTCTTTGAACTCTTCCATTGGTAGATACGAGGCCGATGCACTCCAAACAGAATGAGAAATGACATGATTTCTGCCAATCTGCAGTGATTTTGGTAGCACTTTTCGGAAAGTCTTGAAATTCTTACGGCCGTTCCATCGAGGATTCCAAGTTTGATCCGAAACGATGTCGGGAACATTACTTGAGTCATTCACAACGTCAATTGATTCTACTATTATCAAGTCCAGGATATTTACACCTTCCAAATCAGCACTCGAGATCAGATGCTCCTCTTCAACCAACTTCTTCTCGGTCTTGATCTGCTTTATGGCATCGATGAACTTCGTTGACGATTTACTCGTCCCACTGAGCAAGTTCTTACTCTTAGATCTCTCCAAACTCACTTCCTCGTCTATGTCTTTCTTCAATTGTTGTAGATCCAACTTATAAGTAGTGCTTTTCTCTTTCTGAGTTTGTTGTGGGTCCTGCGTGGGCACTGCGGAGACCAGAGGTTGACTTGTCAGTAACTGTTCCTCGGGCTCGGAGTCCATCACTACATCCTCATCATGGTCAAAAGCCGGGGTTTTCTGTGTAGAGAAAACCGAGACAATTGGTGCCTTGGAATACTCGTCAAAAAGTGAACTCGGGTCGATTTTCTTCACTCGAGACGTTCTCTTGACTGGCGAAGACAGGGCAGGCTGAGGTTCCGGTTTCAGAGTATAGGAATCAGGTTCAGCGACCGGTAACGAGGAGCTCAGATACAATTCCAGAGGGTCTATTCTCGTCTGTGTACCCAAGACTCTTCTCTTCCTCCTATTACCGGCCTGAGTTTCGAGTTTCCTCTTCCCGTAGGACCCGAATAAGATCAGAGTGTCAGCTTGTGTGATTGCTTGTAACAAATCCTCGCCTCTACAGAGTTTCCGATCACTAACAGAGCACAATTCGTCAAGCAATCCAAGTCTGGCCTTGTCAGCTACCAAAGTTTTAAGTTTATCCAGTCCTACAAATTGGATCATGACCAATTTCCCATTTTCACTAGTCTTGTCGAGCCAAGCACTTGCCGACGATGATGTCTGGTGCTCTGGAACTACAGTTAAGATCCCACCGGCATCTTCTACAAGGGGACGAAAGAGTTGTGCCGAGACAGAATCTGTGGTGACAAAAGTGATGTTCGCAAATAAATGTTGTCTCTGTGGTACTATTTGTAATTGCGGTTCAGCTGGATAATCTTGCATTACGGGGAAATTGTCAAAATCCTGTTTGATAGCGGACTCTTTATCGAGCAATTCCCAGAGAACGTCTTCGCCAATCACAGGGATCAAATGGAGTAAACTATAGGCCAAATCGGCAATATCATGTGGGGTCGACTTGAGGTAACAATTGGTGGTTGATCTGACACCAGTGGAGATTCTGAAATCGAACTTTTGCAGCACTTTTTGAGCCAATTGTTCAAGACTTAGTTCTGGGTCTCGCTTCGAAAGGCATTGCGCAGCAGAATGTGCAGAGTATGATAGGGCAATGGGTACCCAATGTATCAGCAAGTCTATTGATTCTTCACCTTTTTGAAATCTGACTGGGGTGTTCTTGGTCAACTCAAACGAGCGAGGCCGTATAGGGTCTGTCTTGGCATCGTATCTATATCTTTTTTGATCAATGTACGTCGTGGCATTGCTATCCAACTGGAGTTGGAGAGGTGTAGGATTGGACTTATGCATATCTGGGGTCTTCCCCACGATAAGAGTCAAATGGTTGGACGAGATGAACTTCTTGTCGAGAACTAAATCATTCTTGGGTGACCTTCCTACTTTGTATTCATGTCCTGGTTGTAGCCATTGTCTCTTATGAGTGATTCCCCCTGTTCCTGAAACCGTCAAGATCCACATCTCTGGATATCTGGAATCATCGATTTGAACAAGTCAAAGGCAAAGTTAAGCGTAGGAAAAAATAAAGTAAAAAATAATTAGGGTGAAAAATTACAGTGAGAAGAGTGAGAAGAGTGAGAATGGTGGAGAATAGTGGACGGAGGAGTAGATATCGAGAGTAGTTATTGTAGTGATAGATTTTTCGGTGAATTAGTATGATGGTAAATTGATGGGGTACACAACTGACGTTGGAAAATTTGCGAAAATTGAGATGATACACAGTTTTTAGGTCAGAAAGCTATTATGCCGTCATCGTAGTGAATAATTATATTGAGAAGTTATTGTACTAAAAATTGTGAAAAATTCCCATAGAGGAAAATTCCTATAGAGAAAAATTATTATAGAGAGAAATTGTTATAGTGAGAAATTGTTATAGTGAGAAATTGTTATAGTGAGAAATTGTTCTAGTGAAAAGTTACTATGGTGAATAATTATTTCAATAATAGTATGAACTATTGATATGACCAATTAATATGATCGCCAATATGATCACTTAGTCACTTGATCACTTAACCACGTGTGACCAATTGTATCCCTACTTTAGCACGTGATAGGAAGATTCTTATTATGACATAAATATTAAACACCATTCTATACAATTCCAATAAATTACAACCCACCTCACTTCAATCTTTCCAAGCTCTCATAAAAAGCTTTCACCTCCTCCGAGCATTTCACCTTCAAAGGATTGAATCCCGTAATTTGCAATGCCTCTTTAGACACAGCTCTACTCAAAGCCACGTAAACTTGACCTTTTTCAAACACTTTGTTCAAATCCACCTTGACTCTTTCTAAAGTCTGACCTTGCGACTTGTGGATCGAAATAGCCCACGACAAGAGAAGCGGCAACTGTCTTCTGCTCACCGTGGCTGCACCTCCTTTGATGTCTACAGGGAAGTCGTCATACTCGATCAATTCGACCTCACTGACACCGTTAATGCTGGAAAATTTCACCACGGGCAACAATTCTGCAGTGGACTCTCTCGTGGCAAGTTCCACCAAACTTGTAAACCTCGATTTGTTGATCAGCTTCACTTGCAGCTCCAACTCAGCCCCGAAACACGATACCCCGACACATTGAGTCAAGACTCGGATCTGGAATATCGTCTCTTCACTATCCAAGTCTCTATAAGAGCTATTGATCTTCTCCCAGAGCGAAGGGGTGACAAAATACAACACTTTACCAACACTACCGTTGACAATCAACTCATTTTTGTTTTTCAAGTACATCACTTGGGCATCCTCTTTTAAATGCAACTCCTTCACGGCCATGACATTGTCCAACATTGACATATACTGTTCTGCCCCGGTGTCGGCAGCCTTGTAGACCCTCAATTTCGTGGGCAATTTCTCCAACCGCATCTTATTGGCACGATCTACTTCATGTCTCAAAGGGAAAAGCTCCGTTGGAGCAATACCGTCGGCATAAGTGACGGGCCGTTGCAAAGCCAAGAACTGCAGAATCAAGTCCTGGTCAACCAGGCCCAATCTCAAGGCATTGAGCATATTGATCAACTGCTCATCTCCTTTCTGTCTGAACACTTTGGTCAACATGACTGTTCTTTGAATGACCTCATTCCACGAGGGACTCTGGAAACAGAAGATGGGTTTGGGTCCAGATCTGTCTGGCACGGGAGGTAGTTGATAGAAATCACCCGTGATGACCACCTGGATCCCACCAAACGGCAGATTGCGTTGCCTGATCAACTTGGCAAGCTGGTTCAACTTGTGGAAGAGATTCCCGTCGATCATTGACACTTCGTCGATGATGAGCACCTTGATCTTCTTCCAGTTTTCGGCAGCTCGCGACTTTTTCACCTTCAGCACCAACGACTGCACAGATTCCTTGCCCAAACCAATACCAGAGAACCTGTTTATCGTCTGGCCACCGATATTCACTGCTGCGAGCCCAGTAGACGCAGTCACGGCCACATATTGGCTCCCGTACTTCTTATACAATCGCTTGATCAACTCCTTCAATAGCACCGACTTACCTGTACCTGCAGAACCGGTGTAGAAAATGTTCAATTTCTCTTTTAAGATGAAATGCAACACTTGTTCTTGCTCGTCGGAGAGAACAATCTGCGATTTGGGGTACGATCTCGTCTTGGACTCTTTCTCCAGCTTCATTCGTGGGTTTCTTACAAGAGACGGTTTGCCGGAGTTGAAAGCCCAAGGCAATGAACGTTGCTTGGAAGCCGTGCTGGATCGGAACGATGCTTGCGTTACTGTGGTACTGGTGCTGCTGGTAGTGAAACTTTGAGAACTTGTCATTGTGGTGGACACCATAGGCTGGGAGAAATGCTCATCGTGCTTCTCTTCGTCTTCGTCTTCTTCATCGGCAACAAACAACGGTTCGTCTTTACCGAAGGAGGCGTTCGTACGCACATAGTCCAACTTGGTTGCGGTCTTATTTTGTCCATACAACCCTATTGGTCTGTTGGATTTCAAATTAGTGCGAACTACAGGCTCTAAATCATCAATGATCGTGTCCTTGGTATCGGTGGAAAACCCATCCGAGCTTATGGAACTCAAGATGCTCTTCTTATTAGAGATGTCCCTGAGGATTTCTGAGTCGTCAGAGGTCAAATCTATCACCGAATTCTCATCCTCTTGCAGTTTGTGCAACTTGGAAGATGACAATGTAGCCGAAATCAGGCTCTTCACTTTCTTGGTCAGTGGCTTGGTGGACAATCCGAAGAAGGAAGACAACGTTGATTGACCATGTGACGGCTTTTTGACTTTCGAAGATCGTACTGGAGCCATCTTATGTTTGTAACATGTACGGTTGTGTGTCTGATATCTTGGTATACCGTTATCCGATCAGTATTCACACCTTTTCAAAGCCTAACAATTTTCATGACCGCGTATTTTTTTTCATGTACACAAAAATTACGCGAAACACTTAAATAGGGCTCTTTGAAAAATTCTTCACTGTTTTTTGATTATTTGCTCAGGGGAACTTGAAGTAGCGAAGAAGAGGTTGGGGAAGAAACTCTGCGGCAAAAAATTGAACAGAAGTAGGTAAGGGTAATTAGGTAATCTGGAAGGGCCATTTTTCAAGACAGCAATCGAAGTTGGACAGGTAGTTCGTGAGAAATCAGTGAGACGAGCAATATATGTAACCCAAAATCAATTGAGTGCCTTTACATTTCTAAGTAGCAATATATAATATATATACAGATCAAGAAAAACATTTGAAATTTAAAGACCATGGAAAAGTGATCTACGCAAACTAAACCTTGAATTGAGATTAGGTAAAAAATGGACTCTATTGACCCTTCCGGCAAAGAATGGCTCCTAAGCAAGTCAAACAAGCTTAAATGATCCAACGGTTCGAACAATTTGAGCTTCTACTAGTTAGCATCACCTGCAGCACAAACAAAAAAAAGTGGGAAAATTGGAAGAAAAATATGAGCACTGGACAATACCAAGAATTTGGCAAACTAGTGACAAGAAAAAAAAAATTGCAATGATATCATAGATACAGGACATCTTGCAACAGGGCCAATTTCTTTTGAAAAAGTACTCAATGTAATACATGGCTTTCTTTGGGAGTACTGAAAAAAAACAGAGCTAAAGCAAAAACAAAAACGTCACTTATGCAAAAAAATCACAGCGTTGATTTTTCCTTGTTTGGCTCTATTTGTTTCTCACTTGTTTACTATAATTAAACACTGATTTGAGGTGTGATATTGTTCAGGGATTATCGGTTTGTGTTTGTTCCTAAGACACATACGCTTTGCAATAGGATGAATAGGCTCGAACCCTCACACACACTCTAAAATGCCTTGCACCCATAAATGCCCAACGAACTTAGGGCCAATTATAATGTACAAGCTATTAAAAAAAAGTCATGGAGTTTGCACGGCAAATAACCAATGATTCAAGCCGTTTAAACAAAAAAGTTCAAGTGTGGTGTATGTGCAAGGAGGTGAGTTTGAAAAAAAACCGGCGGAAAAAAAGAAATCAAAAGAAGATCTAAACTGTTTGTTATAGTATTTTATGTAATGTACATTTTTAATGTAAGCGCATTCTAACTGAAAAAAAAACCATTATGCACACTAGTAAGCGTCTAAGAGAAAGACATATTCTAAAAATAGCATCCACCCCAACCTGCAAAGCAGTATTTTGTACCCATTTTACCCAAATAAAAGAGCACACACATAAGGTACGTACGTATGTGCATGAACACGTACAGAAAAAGTTGGATACCCAAGGTGTAACCAAGGAATTTACACATGATTGTCTATACCAAGACATCCGAATCCAGTGTAATTCAGGGAATTCGGGATTCAGGAGCAGAATGAATGAAGGTGAATTTGCTGAGCAAGAAGAAAGAAACCAGAGCAAACAATAATTTCAAGTGATCTCAGATTCCATTCGTTCCTTGCGAGAGCTTTTGATCTGTTACATATATATCTGGAGAATTGATGTTAACAAAGGGGCTTGGAAGTAAGATCAGGCTATATTATTGTCTTTAAAGTTCAGGTTGACATTTAGACAACTTTTAATGTAATGCATCCATTTGAGAGGGGAAACATAAAAAACACATTCAGGCAGACAAGGCACGTAACAATAACAAGGAATTAAAAAGGAAATACCCACAATAATAACAACAGTAAACAAGAAACAGTGATAAAAAAAGAAAGTATTGATTGTAATCCGTAGTTATGGATCTCATAGTGAACACAAATTTTAAGAAAAGATTGACTTAGTGATTAGTAAAAAGACTCAATTTTTCAAACTTTTTTTTTTTTTTTCGCTTAACTTTTTTTCAGGTTTTTCCCTCTCCTACTGCTTAAACTCCATAAGATCTCGACGATTCAGACATTTCCAAACTTTTTCCAAACTCTCCCAGCTATTGTTCACTTATTCTAATCAATTTATCATCACTTTTAAACTATTTTTTTCACAACATTTGTTCTATATTATATTTAAAGGGCCTTGAATTACTTGTTTTTTTCCTTAAATAGTTTTTTTCTCCGTCTTAGGCTTTTTTTTTCTACTTGTCGTTCTCACTATTTCTTGTTTCTGTGACTAATTTTCGTTTATTTAAATTGAATACTTGTTTGAAGTTGATTCCCATTATAAACTACATTTGAGCCATTTTACATCATGGAAGTCAATGATCAATACCACAAATATCGGTAAGTTTTGAAATTCGATCTTAGATTATGGGGAAAGTTACTAACAAAGGTTTTCAAACAGAGTGTATCATCAAGATTTCACAATCGATAAGAGATATCAAGTCACAAAAGAATTGGGTCATGGAGCCTATGGAATAGTTTGTGCTGCATCATATCAGGATGAACATGGAGGCGGATCGGTTGCCATCAAGAAGGTGACCAATATTTTCAGCAAGAAAATCTTGTGCAAGAGGGCCTTGAGGGAATTGAAGTTATTAAAACATTTTAGAGGTCATAAAAATATCACCTGTCTTTATGATTTAGATATAATACCAGATGTGAATGGCAATTTCAACGAGATTTATTTATATGAAGAATTGATGGAATGTGACATGCATCAAATCATCAGATCGAAGCAACCTTTAACAGATCAGCACTACCAAAGTTTTATTTACCAAATATTATGCGGCCTCAAGTACATCCATTCCGCAGATGTGTTACACAGAGACTTGAAACCTGGAAATTTGTTGGTGAATGCCGATTGTGAATTGAAGATCTGTGATTTCGGTTTGGCAAGAGGTTATAGCAACGATCCTGAAAAAAATTCTGGTTTCTTGACTGAATATGTCGCTACAAGATGGTATAGACTGCCAGAGATCATGTTGAGCTTCCAAAGTTATACAAAATCCATAGATATATGGTCTGTTGGATGTATATTGCTGGAATTGTTAGGAGGTAAACCTATTTTCAGAGGAAGAGACTACGTCGACCAATTGAATCAGATCTTGTGCATTGTGGGAACTCCAAAGGAATCCACATTGACAAGAATTGGTTCAAAGAGAGCTCAAAGTTATGTCAAGTCATTACCATACATGCCTAAGGTGCCATATTCCAATTTGTATCCAAACGCCAACCTAGAAGGTTTAGATTTATTGGAGAAAATGTTGACTTTGGATCCTCAAGAGAGAATCACCGTTGACGATGCTTTGAAACACCCTTACTTGAGAATCTGGAACGATCCAACCGATGAACCAAGTTGCCAAGCCAAGTTTGATTTCTCTTTTGAAGTCGTTGATGATATGGATTTGATGAAGAGAATGATCATAGACGAGGTAACATCGTTCAGAGAGTTTGTAAGAAGACCTATTGAAGAGCAACATTTGATCCAGTACAACAGTAATAATAACGTGAGTCCACAAAATGATGTTATTGATGATCAGCTGCAGCAACTGCAGCAACAACTGCAACTGCAACAGTCCTATTACAATAATTACGCAGACCAACAACAACAAACAATGGATTTTGATCAACAATCTCCAATAATCTTTCACCAACAACCTTCCACTCTTTCACTGCAACAACAACAATTCCAAGGCGACTTTATAATACCTGACGGCGAAACATTGCCAGAATTGGGATATCAGGTTCCTCGCCCTCAAGAAAATACCGTTCCAGGAGATATTTTCAATTTGGAGCAGGAATTGGAGTATGGATTAGACAGATATGGTGGGAGGAGTGGTTGAAAGATGATAATGATATACGTAGACAGACAGTTGTTTGAAAGAACGATATTTCGGAAAAGTTCAATTTAGATGCTGAAATAAAGTTGATTAGATTAATATAAATGCTGTAATACGAATTGTGATAAGACTATCATGGAAATTGTGATAGAAATTGTAGTATATACATCTGGTTACTAACTTCTACTTCAATCCAGTAAAATAATCATCGTCTTTTGAATGTCATGCAATTAATTAATTAGCCTATGTATAAATCACTCGTACTCCCCTTTGAACGCCTTATCGATCCAACTTAACAACTTATCATACACTATAACATTGGCATTGTGATAACTGATACTATGATCGCTGTCTGGGAAAACCATCATATCATAGTTTTCTACACCGTGCAAATTGAAAAGATCCATCACTCTCAAGGAGTTTTGGAAATGGACGTTGTCGTCACCAGTTCCATGCATCAATAAGAATCTATTGGCTTTCGAGATCAGTTCCACATCACGAATCGAAGAGTTTGCATATCCCTCAGGGTTGTTTTGAGGTGTATGCATATACCGTTCCGTGTAAATGCTATCGTAGAAGTTCCAGTGCGTTACTGGGGCAACAGACATTCCATACTTAAACACTGCACCGGCATCGGTTTCCAAGGTCTTCAAAGTCATGAAACCTCCATATGACCAGCCCCAGATCAGCACTCTCTCCTCGTCGATATAGCTCTTCTTGCTCCACAACTTGGCAGCCTGTATCTGGTCGATCACTTCGAAATGACCCAATCTGTCACGCACCACCGATCTGAATTGACGGCCTTTAAACCCAGTACCTCTTCCGTCCACGGTGACCACTACTGCATCCAGCTGCAGGGCAACCACCTGCGAGAACGAGACTGCAAATGATTTCGTCACCAATTGCGAGTTTGGTCCTCCATAGACGAAAAAGAGAACAGGGTACTTCTTGGAAGAGTCGAAATGCAAGGGTAAGGTCTCCATGTAGTTCAGAATGATAGGCTCTGAGTCGGACTCTTGCAGCAAATCCACTTCTCCATAAGTTGTGGCGGGAACGTCGTATTCAGCAATTGCTCTAGCGAGTTTGGAGTTTGATTCAATGTCCTTAGAGTCGCCAGTATGCAAGTCGAGCAATTTCTGGTATGGGACGCCCGGTCCTCCGTACGTCAACAACACAAATCTGGAGCCTGAACTGAAAGAGGCAGAGTACCAACCTTCTTCGTCCAAATCGGTGATGTTGGCCTTCAAAGAAGGCTCTAACAAGTTCACTTGGAACAAATGTCTCTCTACACTTGACTTTTCAGTGCTGATGTAGTAGACAGTGTTGGACTCATAATCAAAAGCCGAAGGGGCATCCACCACTTCCCATTCGCCCTGGGTCAAGATCAAAGGTTCAGTGGCTTCAGGAGGAGAGAAGTAGCCCAAATGGTTGAAACCATCGACCGTGAAAGTGTCGATGTAACCGTCGTTGGTTCTACCCTTGGAGTCGTCTTTTGGAATATACAACGTGTCTTGAGTGATTTCGAACCATCCACCATCTTCATTGGTGAACTCGGATCTCGTCACGATACTGGTCATGGATTCTACGTTGATCAAGAAAATCTTCAAGATATCACTTTCTCTGTTGGTGATCTTGGTCAAGATTTTGAAATCGCCCACCCAGACAACCTCTGTAATTAATCTGCTCTCGTTGTCGATATCAGCATCGTTGTAGAAAATGTCGTCGCTGTGGATCCTTGACAACGCATCTGCGACAACGTCATAGTTCAACAAGTCTACTACAGGGTTGGCATGGCCGGCCTTTGGATATTTCAAAGTCTTGAACTCTGGATAAGTTTGGATCTTGTCCTCATTGTCGTTTTGTTCGAAATAGGGTATGGCAAATTCAGGCACGAGAGTGTCGTTGGATCTCAAGATGGCCAAATGCTGTCCATTTGGAGACCACCACAATGCAGAGTCTGACCCAAACACCTCTTCTTCGTATGACCAGTCCGGTTTACCATAAAAGATCTCAGCACTTCCGTCGTGGGTGATTTGCTTTGTTGACCCGGACTCCAAGTCGTACAAATATACATTGTTTTCGAGCACATATGCGATCTTATCTGAGAGTGGAGACCATTTGGCAAGGGCTACTTTAGAGGACAAGTCCGAGTAGAGTGGTTTGATGGAGTCTGATTCCGAGTTGTAAATGAAGTAATTGGCAAATGTGGAGTGTCTCCAGTTGTGTTTCTTGTCGGTGATGACAATTGCGTATTCCAAATTAGGACTGGCTGAAATATCTTGCACTTTATACTCTGAGCCATTGAAATTGATGACAGTTCCATTGAACAAGACATTCGAATAAGTTTCATCCTGAATGGACTTGACGACAAAGGCATCGTCTTCATCGACGACGTAGGTTCCCTTGTCGTTTGAGAAACTTTCTGGAGATTTAATCCACTGGAATTCATGGAGACTTGGTCTAAAAGTTCCATTACGGAGTAATTCGAAATTCAATGCAGGTTTGGCTGCAAGCTCTGTTTCCTTGCCAATCAAGGTTCTCACTTTCAGAGAAGCCGTTGCCGTTGCCGTTGAAAATCTGTGATTGTAATGTAATTCATTGATAGCCGATATCAAGAAACCTGACCCGTACACAAGAGTGGATATTACTATTAGTATCTGTAGCACTTTTGTGTAATGGTCTTTCTTAGGGCTGGTTTTTTCTTCTATTGGATACGTTGCAAGCATGATTGAGGAGACCAAGATGCAACTTGGATTGTGTTGTGTCAAATGAATGAATATATCACCAATAGTGAATAAAACTCGACACTATTTTATAATTATTCAATGTTATATAAAACTTTGTGGAAATTATTCAACAATTGTCTGAAAAGAGCGTTTGATAAAAGGAAAAAAGAGCCATTCCATTATGAGATTTTTATGTCCTGCCCCTCTTCTATTGCTTTTTTTAGAACCCGAAGAAGAAAAAGAAACGTGAAAAGTATGGCTTCCACTGCATAACAAGAGTTGCATGGGGGTCGTGTGTTGCAGGCGAAAGAACCCGTGCCAGACGAAAAATTTTCACTCCGGAAACACTACTTTTGCAGGAAAACTGAAAATCCACAAAAGTTCAAAGAAAATAATCCCCAAACCTGATTGTTTATTTTTCGTCCTCACTTTCTCCTTTATTTAACTACTCTTTTACACAAAGAATTGTTGTGTGTAATATACCAAAAAATATTGTGAATAAAATACAGGGTCATATAGATCAAGTTGAGTTCGTGGAAGTTCGACAGAAGAGGGAGATTGGCTGATAGACAGATTGATTTCTTGCACAAAACACGATTATTTTGGTTATCTATCCGTTGGTAGCAATCCATTTTTTTTTTTTGTCTCATACTCAAAAAAATTATCAAAACAACAAAGTTGAGAGAGATTCGAACACCTGATAATGTCATCACACGAGGACCAACACATTGAAAGTGTTGATGAGCAGAACCTTCGCGAGCACTTGCAGAATATCAATCAGCAAGAGCACGACGAACACAATTACTCCGCTATACACGGCAACAACTTGCCTGTGGAAGAGGAAGATGAAGATCAAAAGACACAACTACAACACGAATCACAACAGGAACAAGGTCATCAAGATTATAACGATGCCGCCGCCGCTGCTGCTGCTGCTGCCGCCGCCGCTGCAAATTCAACGGGCAACATAGTCAAGGAAGAACCTAGAAAGATTCACAAACCTAGACAAAACAGAGACCACATTGGTGAGCCTATCTTGACCGAAGATTATTTCATCACACCAATCTTCGAGCCAAGAGAATTCACTGATTTGGCCGCTTTGAAAGAATATGTCAAAGACTTCAGCAAACATAATGGATTCAACATTGCCATTTCCCATTCCAATTGTAAAGCCATCTACTTCACCTGCGAATTGGGTGGTGCTTACAGAAATAAACACTTGAGAAGAGGCCCAGATGGTAACTATGTCGAGCTGGACGATCCAAACTTGAAAGACCCTGCTCATTACACCACGGAAGACTACAAGAAGTCGAAGAGAATGGGGTCCAAGAAGATAAGTTGTCCCTTCTCGATCATTGCCAATTTCTCCAAGAAGAAGAAGTTCTGGACCTTGAGAGTCAGCAATAACCACCACAACCATCCTAAATTGAGTCCAGATGAGGCCCCACCTATCATCAGAAAGAGATCCAACTTGGTCAATGACCACATCTTGGAGTTTTACAAGAATGGCGAGAAACCTTCCAAGATCCAAGAGAAATTGGCCATCCTATTCCCAGAAGTTTCCATCAAGAGAGAAGATATATACAACGAGATCCGTATTTTGAAGAAACGTAGAGTGGTCCCAGCTTCCAGATCGGCCCCAAGAAACTCGAAGCACGATGTTCTTGTGGATTTGAATGAAGACGAGGCCACCTTGGTGGCTGCCACCGCCTCGAGACACAATCCACATGTCAATGTCCATTCTCATAATGTGTATCACCATCATTTACAACCAGAAGACAAGGAAGTGGATGTTGCTGCTATCATTGCCGCCACGAAAAAGACTGTCGAGGACAAGGAAGCCGCGGCACTGGCCTTGGCTGTGGAACTGGCTGCCCATTACCAACAACTGGCTCATTTAGAGGCAGTTGCCGCAGCAGCAGCTCAAGCTGAAGCCGACGAACAAGAAAATAAGAAACAAGAGATCAGCAACGACGATGTCGACGACAAGTTGTTACAAATCGACAACAGATTAGTAGGTGAAGGCAATTAGTTTGGATTTTGATGTTGGATTTTGCTTTTCTTTTTGTATTTTAGAAACTTTGAAAATTTGAAACTGGACCTTTTTGTTTCTTTGAGTTTGTGTGTGAGAGAGAAGTGGAGATGTGGAATAATAAGAAGAGAAATGATAGGTGAAGAGATGAAGAAGAAGTAATTGGTGAATAGCGGTGAAGAGATATTGAATGTTATAGTGAATGTTTGCTGTTACGACATTTACTTTTCTGTATCCATCATCACCAAAAGTCGTCTCCCACACTTTTTTGATCCACTTCTCTCTGATCTCAACTTGAATTGTATTTTATCATCCATTTGCTTTCAATTGACAAAAAATATGAAAAAATAAAAAAAAACCCTTTAAGGGAAGAGAGTTGTTGTTTATTTTATTGTTACTCTCATTTTGTCTCTTATTTTCTTTGGATTACACTTTTATTATTTGTTATTATTACTTAGTATAGTTTTCAACCTTGGTTTAGATATATTGTATATTAATTTGTTATAGTGTAGATGGAGTGATAAGTTGATATGGACTTCTTGATATTGATCTTGATATTGATCTTGAATTAGTTCCTTAAGTTGTTCCTCAATTTGTTCCTAAATTTCCTTCTTAATTTGTTCCTCAAGTTCTTTGATTTGTTCTTGATCTCCAATAACCATGTGTATCGTAATTCTTACATGCACTATTTGTTGTAGAGATACGTGAAAATAATTTATCAGTGAAGAATACAATCAAATAAATAACCAAGAATAAACTCAATTAAACATGAATGGAATAAAAATCAGTCATCCTATGTTCAGTCCAGCAACCTCCAAACCAATGGAAGCTCCCCTCAAAATATCAACCTAGATCCAAAATATCCCTCCAGATCAAGATCCCCAGTCACGTGACCACAAACGAAGGCAAAAACTCGATCGAAAAACTGAAAGAAGCCAAAAAAAATCAAAGGAAAAAAACGAAAAGTCAAAAAAAAAACACACAAGTAAAAAGAATTGCCATATTATTCTGGTTTGTAATCGATTGAGTCCAGGTTGAAATAAGATCAGTGGTTGATATAATTTACAATAAGAGGAGTTTTCAAATTCAATTGATATCGCAAACCATTTTTTTCAATTTGTCTGTTCAATTTCATTCTCATCTCAATATAGACAAATGTCATCTCCAAAAGATTCGGCGGTAGACGCCACCAAAGCCAGTTTGGATAAAGAGTCCAACAAACAAAATAAGAACGGCAAGAAAAATGTGCCTGAAGAAGAGGACTTGACAGAGGAAGATCAGCAATTGAAGTCTGAGTTGGAAATGTTGGTGGAAAGATTACTCGAGTCCAACGATAAATTGTACGACTCTGCATTGGAAAGTTTGAAGACATTCATCAAGGATTCCACCTCCTCAATGACCGCGGTTCCAAAGCCTTTGAAATTTTTAAGACCGCACTACCCTTCGTTGGTTAGCTTGTACGACAAATGGGACAATGCAGACTTGAAATTCAAATTGGCCGACATTCTCTCCATCTTGGGCATGACTTACTCTGACGACGGCAAGAGAGACTCCTTGCTGTTCAGATTGAAATCAAGTGATGCCATTGATTTGTCCGAATGGGGCCACGAGTATGTGCGCCATTTGGCCTTGGAGATCGGCGAACAATACCAGGTCAACTTGGAAGAAGAGAAATCGAACGATGCCTTGTTGCTGTTGGCTTTGAAGATAGTGCCTTTGTTTCTTAAGCACAATGCAGAGGCCGATGCCGTGGACTTGATGTTGGAAGTGGAGGCCATTGAAAAATTGCCAGAGTTTGTCGACAACAACACCTTTGCCAGAGTGTGCTTATACATGGTCAGTTGCGTACCATTGTTGGCTCCACCGGACGACTTGGCCTTCTTGCACACCGCTTTCACCATCTATCTTTCCCACGACCAGTTGACACAGCTGTTGGCCTTGGCCATCAGGTTGGATGACGAGGAGTTGATCAAGAACGTGTTTGATGCCACCAGCGACGTCACCGTGCAAAAGCAATTGGGCTTTATCTTGGGTAGACAAAACTCCAGTTTCAACTTTGAACAGAACCAAGAAGTGCAAGAGTGTATCAACAACGTGAAGAAAGCGGAGTATTTCCATTACTTGGCCAAGGAATTGAATCTCTTGGAGCCCAAATTACCGGAAGACATCTACAAATCGCATTTGGAAAGCAACCCAAGGTCCAGCTACGACTCTGCCAAGCAGAACTTGGCCTCCAGTTTCGTCAATGGGTTCGTCAACATGGGATTCGGTGTCGATAAGTTTATAGACCCAGAGGAGGACCTGAAGTCATGGATCTACAGGACCAAAGGAAACGGTATGCTCTCCACGACGGCGTCTATCGGGTTAATCAACCTGTGGGACATCAACGAAGGTTTGCAGAAATTGGACAAGTATTTGTATGCTCCAGAACCGGAGATCAAGAGTGGTGCCTTGCTTGGAATGGGTGTTGTATCCTCCTCAGTTCACGAAGAGGTAGAGCCAGCTTTGCTCTTGTTGCAAGATTATCTTGTGGACAAGGACACCGACAAGAAATTGGTTGCCTCAACGATCACCGGGTTGGGTGTTGCCTTTGCCGGATCCAAGAACAAAGAGGTGTTGAACTTGTTGTTGCCAATTGTCAGCGATTCTGAACAGCCGCTTGAGTTCAGTGCCTTGGCTGCCTTGGCCTTGGGTCACATCTTCGTAGGTACTTGTAACGGAGACATAACTTCCACCATCTTGCAGACACTTTTGGAGCGTGACTTCCAAGAATTGTCCAACCGTTGGGCAAGATTCCTCTCATTGGGTCTTGGATTGTTGCACATGGGCAATTACGAAGAGGTGGACGATATCTTGGAAACCATCGACGCCATTGAACATCCAGTTGCCAAGACTTTGAAGGTCTTGGTCACTGTGTGTGCCTACGCTGGTACTGGAAACGTGTTACAAGTGCAAAGCTTATTGCAAATGTGCAGCAGCAAGTTGGACTCTGAAGAAGAGGAGGAAGAAAACGAAGAAGGCGAAGAAAACGAGGGTGATATCAACAATAATGCCAATCTGAACGCAGCTCTGGAAGGTGAAGGTGAAGCTGACGAGGATCAAGATGTCAAGATGGAGAATGCCGATCTGCTGAAACCAGCCACTGGTGCCTCATCTTCATCGTCCTCTTCGGAGAAACCAACTGAAGAACCAGAATCCACTCCAGAAGACCAATCATTCCAAGGTTACTCTGTCCTTGGATTGGCATCCATCTGTATGGGCGAAGAAATAGGCCAGGACATGGTATTGCGTCATTTCGGCCACTTGATGCATTATGGTAACCCATTGATCCGTAGAGCAGTCCCATTGGCCATGGGATTAGTATGTGCTTCAAACGCACAGATGAAAGTGTTCGACACCTTGTCCAGATATTCACACGACCAGGACATCGAAGTTGCCATAAATGCCATCTTGAGTATGGGTATAGTGGGAGCAGGAACAAACAATGCCAGACTTGCTCAACTTTTGAGACAATTGGCAAGTTATTACAGCAAGGAGAAAGATGCTCTTTTCACCGTAAGAATCGCGCAAGGTTTGATCCACATGGGTAAAGGTACTTTGTCATTATCACCATTCAACACTGAGAGACAGATCTTATCCAGAGTGTCTCTTGCCGGATTGTTGACAGTTGCCGTCTCCATGATGGATCCAAAGTCGTTCATCTTGGACGAGCACCACTCATTGCTATACTATTTGGTTCCTTCGATCAACCCAAGAACCTTGATCACCGTAGATGAAAACTTGGAGCCGATCAAGGTAAATGTCAGAGTAGGTCAAGCAGTCGATGTCGTTGGCCAGGCAGGTAAGCCTAAGACTATCACCGGTTGGGTGACACATTCCACTCCGGTGTTGTTGGGTTACGGGGAGAAGGCTGAATTGGAAGATGATAAATACTTGAGTTTGGCCAGTGCTTTAGAAGGTGTTGTTATATTGAGAAAGAACCCAGATTATATTGAAGAAGACTGAGAAAAATCTTGGTCGATCGATTTATAGCTTTGAATAGTTTTGAATGGAATTACTTTTATTAGAAGAAGGTTGTAAAGGTTGAGTTAAACCATCTGTCTTCAGAATATAAAGAATGATATTTTATTTTAATTTTTGATTTATTTGAGTTGATTTGATATAGAAATGTTATTGTTTCCAAGCGGACTTATTCGAATTCTTGTGCCTTAGCAGCCATAAGCAAACCCACAATCAAACCAAACAACCCCAAGACCGAACCAAAGATCTCAATGACCAAGATTTTAACGAATAAACTGGAATCGGCAGCATCTGATATGGCAGCAGTGGAGCCGGTGACCCCGACTGCTATACCACATATCAAGTTACTTACACCTACAGTTATTCCAGCCCAAAACAATGAGTAACCTGTGTACAAGTTTTCCTTTGAATATAATGACGAGCTCTCTACAGAGGTCAATTTGGCAGAGAAGACAATGGCCATGATCAAGCCGTAGATGGCGACAACTTCACAGAAAATGATCGAGATCAAGTTCTTTGTAGTGATACGAGGCAGTTTGACACCGGCACCCAAGATGGTTGAGCCAGTGATGAATATTCCCCAGGCTGCTCCGACAACTGAGAGTCCAATACAGGAGCAGATACCTAAATTGGCCCACATGAATGGAGATGTGGTTTCCAAGAATTCCCCGACGTTGAATGCCTCACCACTTCCGGTGAAAAGGATGTCTGATATGATCGATTGCGTTAGTATAAAAAGTTCAATATCAAATAAATATCCTAATTTGCAGTTTTGCTCACTTACATCCACCAACGATTAACAGTGTAGATAACGCTGTAATTGATAAAGCACCCATGACTATTTGATCTTATGATGTGTATTATTCCCTGAAAAACTTGGTTTCCCGATTGTCTTGAATGGATTCCCGTTCGAGATCTGATAACTCTATAACTCAATTCAATATGATCGCACTGTGTCTCGTCAATCAATTGATTCAACACCAAAAGAGAGCAGCACTTGAACTGAGTTTTGGTTTTTTCGTGCTGTAAAAAAAAAAAGTTAGGAAAATTTAAAAATGGAATTTGGAGGATTTTGATTACCGGAAGCGGCAATTTGATATTGGGGGTGATCGAACAAGAGAGTGGAATGAGTCAATTGGCACTATGGGTTTACAATATCATAATGTACTTATCGTTTATTTACATCTATACCATCTATTCATACTCGACAACAGCCCCTTCGTAGGCCGGGTCCAACAATTTCCAACTACATTTAATGCCTTCTTTACTGAAACGGTTGACGATTTCACTGGCAATGTTGTCAAAGTTTTCCGTTGCAAGGGCCAAGATGGTTGGTCCAGCTCCAGACAAACAGATACCCAACAATCCCGGGTGTGTTCTTGGCGTGACACTGGCCAAGATCTCGGTCAAACCTGGAATCAAGGTCTTTCTGTAAGGCTGGTGCACTCTGTCTTGCATAGCTGGGTAGATCAATTCCGGGTCTGGAGGCGATCTGGTCAAAGCTGTGGTTAAGACAGCCAATCTTTGCAAGTTGAAGATCATGTCCTTTGCGGTGTATGCAGTTGGCAACACACCTCTCGACTTGGCAGTGGACACTTCGAAGTTTGGAATAATGGCAATACAGTGAACATCTTTGCACCAGTCGTACTTGATGTGTCTGCCGATATCATGAGGTGGGATAGGAGGCACCAAGCCGGTGTCGGCACCTCCGGCAGGTTCAGGCAAGACCTCGCTCAATGGGATCTCCTTTCTCTCCATCTCCGTGGCACTGAGGTCTCTCAAGTAGGATCCAACAAACCCACCCATCATCAGAGCTGTGATGTTATCTGGATGACGTTCGATCATCAAGCAGTAGTCCAACATTCTCTGTTTGCTGAAGCCTAATTTGCTCACCTCGTTGGCCAACATCACACCGGCGACGACAGCAGCTCCCGAGGATCCCAAACCTCTTCCCAATGGGATCGGGTTATGGATGTGGACCTTGGTTCCCAACGGGAAAGATCTGACATCGTTACAACGCAACACGTACAAGGCCGTTCTGGAGATCAAGTTCTCGTCCGATTTCAAAGGCACCTCTTTGCCACCTTCGGAGTCTTCACTGTAAGTGATTTCACAGTTGTTGGAGTCATCATTGGCCTTGCTGGAGTCGATCGTGACGTCCAAGGTGAGGTATAAGTTCAATCCTATACCCAAGACGTCGAAGCCTGGACCGATGTTGGCACTGGAGGCCGGAACGGAGATTTTGAATTTTCTTGGACTCATTCTCGTATGAACAACGTTATTACAATGTATACAGCACCGTTTCACCAACGAATAACCGACGTATAACACCTGATATCAACAAGTACCTTCGTTGTTCTTTGCACAAATTCACCAAAAAAAAAATGACTGATGACTATTTTTTTTTCCTATTTCTGAAATTTTTCTTTCGCATTTTCAGTATTTACGCTGCCCGTTTACCGAATTTTACACATATTCACACAGATTCACAGCTTTTTTTCAATTTTTCACAAGCTTTTTTCCTCTTTTCCCAATTTTCAACATCTTTTTTTGATTTTTTCTTTAATTTTTTGTGCTTTTTCTCACTTCCTCTGCTTTGTAAGTTCAAATAGCCCAGCCTTTGAGAGATAATTTGCCTTCGCGTTGGTAGTGACAAGAGGTTATACGGTCAAATTATATTCATAAAGAAGCCATGTTGTCGCGAACTTCTAGAGTGGTCTTTTCAGGGAAAAGACTGCTTGCCAGATCGTTTTCGAAAGCTGTCGATGTAAGTATCAGATGTTATCCTTTTGGCAAGTGTGCAATTCACTAACACCAGTGTTCTAGTCTCCAATCAAGATATCCACTCTCGACAATGGTCTTAGGGTCATTACGGACGACTCCCCATCGCATTTCACATCGCTTGGTATCTATGTAGACGCAGGTTCCCGGTACGAGTCCGCACAGAACGGGCTCCAAGGCTGTTCCCACCTTATAGACAGATTGGCTTTCAAGTCCACTGAGAACTATTCAGGTAAAAAAATGATCGAGAAGTTGAACCATTTGGGCGGGAATTTCATGTGTGCTTCCTCGAGAGAGTCCATGATATACCAGGCCAGTGTTTTCAACTCAGAGGTGGAGCAGATGTTCTCCTTGTTGAGTGAGACCGTCTCCAGACCTTTACTCTTAGAGAGAGAGATTGAAGAACAAAAGTTGACTGCTGAGTACGAATTGGACGAGATTTGGATGCAATCAGACTTGATCTTGCCCGAGTTGTTCCAGCAGCAGGCATACGACTTCCAAAACATGGGCAGTCCTTTGCTTTGTCCAAAGGAAAGATTGCCCGAGATCAATAGAGCCACCATCGAAAGATATAGAGAGTTATTGTACATACCGGAGAAGATAGTTGTGGCATTTGTAGGCATCCCCCACGAAAGAGCCTTGGAATTGGCTGACAAGTATTTGGGACACATGAAGAAGAGTCTGGACTCCAATATCTTGAAAGCTGAGCCTGCCGTGTACACCGGTGGTGTTGTCTCCTTGCCCTCACCTCCTCCAATGGGCAATTTACCTCAGTTTTCGAATATCTATGTCGGATATGAAGGTTTGCCTATAGAAGATGAAGATATCTACGGATTGGCAACGTTGCAAATGCTTCTTGGAGGTGGAGGCTCGTTTTCAGCAGGTGGACCAGGCAAAGGTATGTATTCTAGAGCATACACCAGGGTCTTGAACCAGTACGGGTTCATCGAGAGTTGTAAATCGTTTATTCATAACTTCACCGACACCGGATTGTTCGGGTTATCCATCGCATGTGTGCCTCAGCTGTCGAAGGTTGCACCTGAGATCATCGCCAATGAGTTATCGTTGCTCTACACCGGTGGACAAGGTGGATTAACGGAGGACGAGGTGAGCAGGGCCAAGAACCAATTGAGATCATCGTTAATGATGAATCTCGAGAGTAAGATGGTGCAATTGGAGGACTTGGGAAGACAGTTGCAAGTATACAATAGAAGAGTCGATGTCAATGAGATGTGTGACAAGATTAATAGCTTGACTGTGGCAGATTTGAAGAGGGTGGGCGAGAAAGTGTTGACCTCTTCTAAACCTACCATTGTCTTACAGGCCAACGACCCAGAAGAGTTTGGGGATGTGGAGCAGACGTTGTCGAACTTTGGATTGGGCTCGAACGGGAAAAAGGTGTCCAGAAAGAAGAAAAGAGGCATCTGGTTCTAGTGGAGTCTCCAATGGCACCAATATGTATATAGATAGGACAAATAACTGTATAATTTGATTAACAACTGATCGATCACAAACCCCCATCACAGTAGTGCACAGCAAACCAATAAAGGTTTGCACTTTTTTTTTTCTTAGCGAAAAATAAACAAAGCGAGAAAAAAAATCAAATTTTATAGTGAAAATTGAAATTAAAAAAAATACAAAGAGCGGTCAGATTGTTGGTAGTTGATATCATCAGATCTATTGAATTCGATAATCAGAGTCCAATGTCAGGTAAGTTGACATTTATAGAGGTGGCCGCTGTGAAGCGCTGCTCATTTCATAACAAAAAAAGGCATTAACGTGCAAGACTAACACATTATACAGGTTTCAATTTCGGATCATCGAATAATTCCAATCCTTCGGGATTCTCGTTTGGCAGTGCCAATACTAATACCAATAACAATGCTCAATCGAATGGGCTGCTGAAACCATCAGGCGGGGCATTCTCATTCGGAGCCACGAACTCAACAACAAACGCCGCTCCATCTTTCTCATTTGGAGGCGCCGCCTCTACAAGCTCAACTACTGGTAGTTTATTTGGATCCAACAACAATAATGCCACCAACAATGCCAGCTCTGGGGCCAAACCGTCGTTATTCGGGTCTAATACCAGCACAGGCGCCAATGCCGCTGCAAAGCCATCCTTATTCGGTGGATTAGGTGCCACCAACAATCCAAGCACACCAACACCTTCCAACGCTGGTCCCGCCACAGGTGGCTTATTTGGACTGAAACCAGCCACAACAACGACCCCTGGTGCCACTACTGGCGCTGCTCCTTCCTTCTCTTTTGGTGCTGGAGCCGCCAAACCGGCCTCGACATCTACCCTGACACCTTCGTTCTCCTTTGGTGCTACTAATAACGCCTCAGATGCTCTGAAGACCGGCTCTAAGCCTCTGATACCATCGTTTTCTCTTGGTGGAGGTTCATCTGCTGCTGCTAACTCTGGATCTCTGCTGGCCCCAAGTTTTTCCTTTGGATCAACGCAATCAAACAGCTCCACCACCGCCAAACCGGCCGCCACTGCAAGCTCTGGCTTCTCTTTTGGTGCTGCCAAGCCACTGGAATCTGCTAATAATACCACAACTGGATCCAGTGCTCCTTCCTTTTCATTTGGTGGTGCTAAATCGGGTGCCACATCTGGAACTTCATCGGGTGCCACAGAAACCAAGCCTGCTGCCCCTTCATTCTCTTTTGGTTCTACAGCTAAGAAACCAGAAGAGAAAAGTGCAACTACCACTTCTGCAGCTCCATCATTCTCGTTTGGAGGCTCCTCTGAAAAGAAAGACGCTCCAACAACTGCTCCTTCCTTTTCTTTCGGAGGTGCTGCCACTAAACCAGCAGAAATCAAGACTTCTTCCTCCACTGAGACCAAACCAAGCACAGGATTTTCATTTGGTGGAAGCGCCAAACCGGCCACTGCTGCCCCATCTTTCTCATTTGGAGGTGCTTCCAAGACTGAGCCAAGTAAAGAGACCTCTGCTCCTAAATTAGGCGGGTTTTCTCTTGGAGCAACCGGTGCTAAACCAGAAGAGAAGAAAGATGCCGCTAAGCCAGCAGGATTTTCCTTCGGAACATCTGCACCAGCACTGGCAGCATCTACTGCCAAGCCTGAGGAAAAGAAAGATGCCGCTAAGCCAGCAGGATTCTCGTTTGGCTCATCGGCACCAGCTGCCTCCACATCAGCTGCGAAACCTGAGGAAAAGAAAGATGCTCTGAAGCCGGGCTTCTCATTTGGTGCTCCAGCAAAGACAGAAGACAAGAAAGAAGAGCCAAAAGCGGGATTCTCATTAACTCCATCAGTAGCGAAACCGGAAGAGAAGAAAGAAGCACCACTGCTGGCGTCCTCTTCATCCTCTACAGCAATCAAAGTAGGCTCTAATACTAAACCGGAAGATGTAAAAGTACCAAAGTTGTCCATCAAAAACAAGACTTTGGAAGATTTGATAACGAGATGGTCTAATCAGTTGGCATCGGCAACATCAACGTTCGAGAGTTATTCTGAAAAAATCAACGAGTGGGATCAAGTATTGGTGCTGTCAGCTGAGAAGATCTCTGTATTGTATTCTGACACTGTAATTGCCGAACAGACCCATACAAAGATTGAGCAAAGTTTGACCTATATCGAAAACCAGCAAGAAGAGTTGGATCTGTTGTTAGGAAGCTACGAGACTCAAGCAGAGACGTTATTGTATTCGATGACCTCGTCACAACAGCAATTGCAACCTTCCAAGATCCAATTGGACGGCTCTTCAAACAACGATCAAAGTATATTGAGCAACGATCTGATCAGAGAAAAATCGTATCTCAAGGCTTTGGTATTGGACGAGAATTTGGACAATTTGGGAGACAACTTGTCTTCGATCATCAGTGAGATCAACGATGTGAATAATACTTTTAATAAGACTTTGATCAATGAGACTGGCCAAAAAGACGAAGACTCCCTTGGAGATGTCTTACAATTATTGAATTCTCACTTGGAAGGATTGAAATGGATCGAGGAGAACGAGTTGTTGTTGAAGGAGAAGTTGGAGAAGTTGAAAAAACAATGAATTGTATAGAATACGGGAAGAAGATCTAAGTAGTGTGATAAAATGTATTTTTGTTAATAGTCTACGACTAGTTAAAGTATAGTAGAGGTATGTTAGGATAAGAAAACTTAAAATAACTTGAAATTAGGGTGCCAGATGATAATAATTCATATCTATAACACAAATTTCTTCGTCACCCCCAATTCTCGTATCTTCCCAATTATCGCATAACCCCCAATTCTCCACATTTGAAATGCCCCACATTTGCATTACGGAAAAAAAAAATTGCTCCATTTCGATTATTTTACGTCTGCATTTTTTTTTTTCGTCACGAAGAAAATTGATCTTTAACGATTACTGAGATATTGAATCAACATCATCAGCATTCATCAGTGTCCTCAACATCATTAAGCAGGCTGACTAAGGGCGTTTATAGTATTGTTGCATTTCAAACGTTTCCCGTTGACGTTTTGGTATCATCATCAATTCATGGAGTGTCGATAATATACCGCTTATTCTTTTATTATCAATTCGATTGTAACCTATTATTTATTTATTGCTTATTTATTTGATAATATCCATTATCAATTGATGTGTGAGGTGTCTCTACAGACATTATAGCACCATCTTATTTATTACTCTATTTATTATTTATTTATCTATTATTTATTCACTATTTATTACTTATCTATTACTATATGTTAACCATTTGTTAACTATTCATTGACTATTTATTGACTATTTATTGACTATTTATTAACTATTTATTTATTGCTTATTTATTCATCATTGCACCATGATAAGATCAAAGCCAGTCACAAAACAACTTCCCCGTTTTTTGTCACCATCAATCAGATCATCCTCAACAATCAAAGCAGTTCCTTCATCACCCAAATCCACCCATCCAAGTTTCAACATCAGGACACCACGCACTCACCATGCTTCACCGATAGTTAACAAGTCTCTCACGGATAGAATTATAATGAATGCCATGCAGAAGGTCCAACAGATGATAATACGAGAATCTGAACTGGCGAGGCCTATTGGAGACGAGTTTCAGTCTGACTCCATGACATCTGTTGAATCGTATTTGATCAATAACGAGACTGATGTAAACTACTTAATGACCCAGTTACCTGCCAGTACCATTCCTGCACACATTCGCAAAACAATCGAGATGACACATGACTCACATATCCAATTAAACACATTGCTTGAACATTTAGATGCGTTTGATATCCCTCCTGAACTGTATTTGCAAAGCTATCTAAGAGTTAGATACAATGTGAACCAGCAGCAAATGAGAGATATTTGCAGTAAATTACTGGCCCATAGATGGTATACTAATGCATCCTTGATAATCTTGGAAAATTCAAATTCGTTAGACAGCCTCTTAGAAGAGACAATGAACTTATTGAGAACCATCCAAGATGATTCTGGGTTGCAGGACTCACCGTTGGGGATTGACCAGTTTTTCCAATTCTTCCCAAACAGAGCAGTCTTACCTCAGGTATTGAAGAATTATGTCACCTCCACATACCCGCAGTCGAGTTTCTTGTATCTCAGAAGTTTCAAAAGACTTTTGCAATTGCAAGAGATCTTGGTGGAACAACTGAAGTTCGTTTCTCATTACGATTCGTTGGAAGAGTTGAGCATGAAGTTGGATCTGTTGGTTGGAAATCCCAAGATGGTTCCAGTTTCGTTGAAGTTGACTATAATTGATATCAAACTGAAATATATTAAGAATAAGTATGGGGATCACGGAAGCAATGCTGTGAAAAATGAGTTAGCAAACTTGATACGATCTGAGTTGGAAATGTCCGAAAACTTTGAGTTGATACGAACAAAAGGTGTTGTTTCCAGGCTTGTGTCGATCCTAGGTCCTGATAATCTGGAATTTTTAATTGATCTTGTTCCTCAGTTTGAACTGGTCAACCCAATTGATTTGTGTGTCTTAGTGAGATCTTGCAAAAACTTAGAGCCGACCCAATTGGCTTCGTTATATCGATGTGTGATGGAAAAGCAGCTTCCATATGATAAAAACTTCATTGCCGGATTAATCGACAGATTAAAACTAACTCCATATTGTTCTTCATCATCGTCTTTACTATTGGAAATTTTATCAAAACATCATAAGGAGATCTCCTTATATCACTCCGCTGTGATCTTGTGTGCTTATAGAAAAGATAGTGTAAAATTCAAGGAGGTGATGTCGCTTATAGACCCAAGCCAGTATGGATATGTCCTTGGTGCATTGGGAAGACAGATTTGTATGGAGTACGAGATGGCGATCAGATCAAGAAACACTCGCACACCAGTCACCTTTGATGAGATTTTTTCAATTGTAGATATATTGAAGATTTATAAGGTGAACCACGTATCTTACTTGAAGAATGTGTTCGACACTGTCATCATGGATAGACATTTCATCAAAATGAATAAGCAAGTTTTCAGTGAAAGTTTGATCAGATTAGCTGGTAGCTCAAGAGTTAATTTAGAGTTGTTGGCCGATTGGCATTTCCAGCTATTTAGCAAGTATAATTTGCCCGACAACGAGTTCAACCGTGACCAACTATTCATCATTGTTCCCTTTACTAGAAAGTTTTTGGTGAGGACAATGAGATTACAAACAAAAGACCGAAGAAATGCTTTATTGAAGCAATTTGGTGTCTCATTGTCAGTTTTACCACACGAGAAAGTGATTGAATTGTTCAATGAAGTGTTGGCGACATTGCATTTAGAAAGAGGTCGTAATGTTGTTGATTTCAAAGTGGTTCCAACAATGTTGAGAAACGTATTGGAAAGCTATATTGAAAGTTCGTTATTCCAGGTATCTGACATTGAAGAACAATATCAGCAATTGTCAAAAGTTTTGAGGTGTTTGAAATTTCCTAATGGCAACAACCGCGCGACTCAGTTACTCGTTTCTAATGCTAAGCATATGTTAATGCAGAGCTTGGTAGAGCTTGACCATCATTTGGCATTCAAGATCATCTCCAAAGAATCTGATACTAGTTTGCTCAAGGGCTATCTATTGGGATTGTTATCATCTGAAAGACTCAGTTCTGATCAAAAAATCCATAAATTCGAGGTTGCTTACGACCGGTTTTTCAAATCCAAGGGAAAATTATTCATTGGAGAGAAAGTATCTATTGGACTTTGTAATTTGATAATTCGAAAATTGAATGACAATGAGATCAGCCGGTTGACAAAGACGTACAAATTTATCTGGGCATTGAGACATTGTCAGACTAATGGTGTCAAAGAGAGTATGTATCGTCAATGGTATGATCTGGTGAAACAGATGAAAGATCAAGGGAGGGGTTACTGGAGTGGATGTGGTAATGGTCGAGAGATTAGTAGGATCGAAGGTCTTTAGAATAAACATGTACTTTATTTGATTATGATAGTGTAGATAATGGGTATAAGTTGAAATTCAAGACTTGTGTGGAGGTAGAGGTATGCAACCGTTCAGACGATTTGAATTGAGAATAAGTATGGGTAGTTTATATGGGAAATAACTGAAAAGGTTCAAGTATAGCAATTTGTTTGGTGGGAATAAAGTATGGAAAATTAAATATAATGTAAATATGTAGAATTAAGTATGGTGTAAGTTTGTAAAATTAAGTATCCAATATTTGAGTATGAAAGTTAGGTGTAGAAATTAAGTATGTGAAAAGTATGGAAAATGGAAAAATTAAGTATGGAAATAAAGTATGGGAATGGAAAAATTAAGTATGGAAATAAAGTATGGGAAATGGAAAAATTAAGAATGGAAATTAAGTATACAGATTAAGTTTGTGGGCTGAAGGGCTAAAGTAAGCAAAATTGCGTGTCTAAGAAGAATTGAGCAGCAGTGATCAATCGAGCAGATCTGGAAAGACATAGTTAGGTACTGAAGACATTTAGTCAAGTATCTACCCAAAAACCAGCCAAGTATCTACCCGAGCAATGCTAGCCCGCTCATATCTAGCTTCCCCAAACACTTATCTAATGCGTGGATTTTCTCACTACCTAAGATCCACTCTCTTAACTATTGCACCATTCCCCTCTGGACCAATAGAAAAACGGAAAAATCAAAGAAAATTTTTTTAAGATTTGTAATTGTTTAGGAAAAAGGAGTCGTGCACAACCCCTGTTAACCTTAAACGGCAAAAGAAGAGTAAAAAAGAAAAATTTATCGTCTTACTTTTTTCCAATAGAATCATCAAATTAAAATTATTCAATTTTTTCTTTCTCTTTTCCATTTTTTTTCCCTCTTGTTGTATTTGATATTTCAGAAAACAAGTCACCACCATCCATCGTTGAATACCGATTGATTCATTCAAACACACATACATACATATTTAGAAGATGTTTGCCAGTTCTATTCGTGCCATTGCCAGAACCTCAGTCAGATCCAACTTGACTAGAACTTCTTACCACAATGCTAAATTATTGTCATTGAACAACTCAATCTTGAGAAGAAACTACTCTGACCACCATGAAGAAACTTTCGAAGAATTCACAACCAGATACGTCAAGGAATTCGACGAAGCTTACGATTTGTTCGAAGTTCAAGTAAGTAATGAAAAAAGCGGCAATTTTCATGAATGTAAACCAGTATCAGATATACTAACAATATTCCCCCATCTAAATTTTAGCGTGTTTTAAATAACTGTTTCTCATACGATTTAGTTCCAGCTCCAGCTGTCATTGAAAGAGCTTTAAGAGCATGTAGAAGAGTCAACGACTACGCTACCGCTGTCAGAGTTTTCGAAGCCTTGAAATACAAAGTTGAAAACAACCAACAATACGAAGCCTACTTAGATGAATTGAAAGCTGTTAGAGAAGAGTTGGGTGTCGATTTAAAAGAAGAATTATTCCCAGAATCCGCTTAAATAAATAATAAAACAATAAAAAGACATTAATTAGTTTAATTAAGACAAGAGAACAAAAAGTATGGGTGAAGTATTTGGACACTGATAAGGAGATGGAGAAGGATGAGAACAGGGTTGATATGGAAGGGTGCTTTGGATTTGTTTGGATTTGTTTGGATGTGTTTGGATGTGTTTTGATGTGTTTTGCTTTGAATTCGTCTTGCTTTAGTTATGTTTTGCTTGGTTGTGTTTTGCTTGGTTGTTCTGCTTTGATTACGTCCTTCTCTTAAACAGATAGGAAATAAGATCAACTCCTTAAAAATCACGCATACCAATCGACAGGCGACACAAAACTGGGCTGGAAAAATCGAAGCCAATCAAAAAAGGGAAACTAAATCCTATATAACTCCTTCCCCATCCCATTTTACCCCTGTTTTGCAATCCCTTGTCATCGTCATCATGCCACCCTTATTTATCATCAACTATTATTATATTATAAATTATTATATTACTACCGACTTTCAATGTCGTGTCATTTTTGAATTTAACTCTGTTAGACAAGCGTATTGGATTATTCTATTGTAGCATGGTGGTCTGGTTCATTGGTTGTGTGAATGTGGGGATCTGAGATTTACATCATTACACCATTAGAAAATCTTTGAGTAATCAACAGCCTCTAAAGTGAGCGGTAACAAAAAATAGAAACTGCAAAAGAGTGAGTGTAGAGTAAGCAAAAGAATACGTAGAAGAGTAAGCAGAAGAATAAGCAGAAGAATAAGCAGAAGAATAAGCAGAAGAATAAGCAGAAGAATAAGCAGAAGAGTAATCGCGCAAGAGTAATAGCAGAAGAATAGTAGTAGAAGAGTAATAGCAGAAGAGTGATAGCAGAAAAATAATAGTAGAAGAGTAATAGTAGTAGAGTAATAGCAGAAGAATAATAGTAGAAGAATAATAACAGAAGACGAATAACAGAAGACTAGTAGCAGAAGAGTAATAGTAGTAATGCTAGAAAAATAATAACAGAAGACTAATAGCATGTAGTAATTACAGATAGTATTTGCAAAGTTGATCACTATCCACCCATTCAATGACCATAAACGTAATCAATAACCCAATTGAAAGAACATTGACCAACATTGACCAACATTGACCAACATTGACCAACACTCCCAACTCTCAGATCAACATCTTCCTCCTTCTCCCATGTCCTCTTCCTTCTTCCCTCTCCTCTCTTTCTCGCTCCCCCACCGCCCCTGTCCCACACGTCGCATCGGAAATCGTGTAAAAAAGCTCCAACACTACCTCTCAAGGAAAGATGTAAACACCGAGCAGAGCCAGGGGAAGGAAAAAAATAAAACACTTTGTTTTCCTTAGAGTAAGGGAATATAAACAAAAAAGGCGACGGATACATTGGCAAGGTTGGCGGTTAAAGGACTGAAGAGTCAAGCAGAGTAAGCGAACGATGTCACTTGATAAGGAAGACGAAGTCGGATTCAATGCGCAGAAATGGGTCTGGTTCCCAGACGAGTCCAAGTGTTTCGACAAGGGTTTCATCGTCGAGGACAGCGACAATGACAAGGTCACTGTGCAAAGCGAGCAGACAGGCAATACCAAAGTGGTGCCTAGAGACGCTTTACAGAAGGTGAATCCTCCAAAGTTCGACAAATGCGACAACATGGCCTCGCTTACGTTTTTGAACGAGCCTTCGGTGTTGCACAACTTGAGACTCCGATACGAAGACGACGCCATATACACATATTCCGGGTTGTTCTTGGTTGGGATAAACCCGTATAAGGAATTGAACATATATAGCCAAGATTTCATAAGGAAATACCACAACAATAGCAATGAGGAAACAGATACCCCAAGACCTCACATCTTCGGAATCACCGAGCAGGCGTTCCAGAACTTGATTCAGGACAACAAGGACCAAAGTATCTTGGTGACGGGAGAAAGTGGGGCAGGTAAGACGGAAAACACAAAGAAGATAATCCAGTACTTGACCTCGATAACGAGATTGGACAATGCCAAAAGCTCCAGCACTACTTCAGAATCAGAGGATTTCAACTTTGAGCAGAAAATCTTGGAGGCCAACCCGATTTTGGAGTCCTTCGGTAACTCTCAAACGTTGAGAAACAACAATTCCTCCAGATTCGGTAAGTTTATCAAGTTGGATTTCAACCCAAACACCCGTAAATTGGTCGGTGCCAACATCGAGTGGTACTTGCTCGAGAAATCCCGTGTCGTTCACCAGGACTCCAACGAGAGAAACTACCACATCTTCTACCAATTGCTTCTGGGGCTCTCCGAGCACGAGCTCAAGCTGTTGGGCTTGAAGAGATCGGTGTCTAATTACAACTATTTGAAGAACGGGAACCACACGGTGGCCGGCGTCGACGACAAGAAGGAGTTCAAGCACTTGATAGAGGCATTGAAGACGGTGAACTTGGAGTTGAAAGAGATTGCCAATGTGTTCAAAGTGTTGGCGATCATCTTGTTGTTGGGGAACATCGAGTTTGTCAATGGCGACAACGACAAGAAGCAACTGATCATCAAGGATACCTCGTCGCCGATTGACCAGTTGTGCAAATTGCTAGAGATATCCGATAAGCAGCAGTTTGTCAACAGCTTGATCAAGCCTAGAGTCAAGGCAGGAAAGGAGTTTGTCACACAACAGAGGACACCAAAACAGGCCAAATTCGCCATTGACCTGTTATCCAAATCGCTTTATGAAAAAGTATTCGAGTACATAGTGGATAAGATCAACAGCAGTTTCATCAGTGGCCACGAAAACACTGCCGTAAGTAAATACATCGGTATTCTTGATATTGCAGGTTTCGAGATCTTCACCAAAAACTCTTTTGAACAGTTGTGTATCAATTACACCAATGAAAAATTGCAGCAATTCTTCAATCACCACATGTTTGTCTTAGAACAGAACGAGTATTTGAAAGAGAACATCAACTGGAAGTTCATAGACTTTGGCAATGACTTGATTCCAACGATTGAATTGATAGAAGACAAAAAGAAGAGCCAGTTGGGCATCTTCGCCATCTTGGATGAAGAGTGTATTGTGCCTAATTCGTCGGACAAGTCCTTGTTTGAGAAGTTGAATGCCAACTTGGAGTCCAAAGATAAAAAGAACAAGGAGAATTTGAAATTCAGACCAAACAAAAACAGATCCGGTTTCATCATCAAGCATTATGCCGGCGAGGTAGAGTACGACATCGAAGGCTGGTTAGATAAGAACCGTGATCCTTTGAGTGACTCCATAGTGGAAGTGATCCATAACCAGGCCAGCAATTTATTTGTAAAACATTTCTATAGACAAGAGGCCGAACAGATCTTGAAATCACAAACCAAAGGCTCAAACAAAAAGAGCTCCATGTTAAGAACAGTTGCCTCACGTCATAAGTCCCAATTGACAGATTTGATGAACCAACTAGGTAACACGAATCCGCATTTTGTAAGATGTATTTTACCAAATAATCAAAAAAGACAAGGTGATTTGGACAACCATTTGGTGTTGCACCAGTTACGTTGTAACGGTGTCTTGGAAGGAATAAGAATCGCTCGTGCTGGGTTCCCTAACAGGATCGTATTCGCAGAGTTTTTTGAACGGTACAAGCTTCTCTGTAAGAACCAGTTGATGTTTTCCAAATCGCAAACAAACTCTTCGATGAAACAGAACTGCGAGCTCATCTTGGGTGAATTGAAATTGGATCCCGAGATTTACAAAGTTGGTGGTTCCAAGTTGTTTTTCAAGAACGGGGTATTGGCCGAGTTGGAAAAGAAAAGAGAACATGTTCTTGAAGAAATCATGACCAAGTTACAGGCTTTGATTAGAGGTAAACTCAACAGGAACACTTTCAAAGAACGTCTTTTGAAATTGCAAGCATCACAAGTGATTGTTCAAAACTTCAATCAGTACAATGAAATGAAAAGCGATCATTGGTTTTCATTGTTTGTGAAATTGAAACCTTTGTTGGAGTGTTCAGACACCGCAGCAGATCAAAAAGTGTTCAAAGAAAAGATCAAGAAATTGAAGACTGAGATCGAAACTTTGAAAAAGGAAAACGATTCTATTCTGACTGAGAATAAGAAATTCAATGTCCAAGTGGAAGAAGTAAACGACACTTTAGTGCTGAAGCGGAAATTGCTTGAGACCAAAGAGGAAGAGTTGCAGACTTTGAAGAAACATGAAATTGAATTGGAGAGAATGTTGACAGCCAAGGTGGAGGAATTGAAAAAAATCAAAGAACAATTGGACGATATGATTGAAGAGAACAAAAACTTGAAATCCCAATTGACAGAATCCAATCTGAACCTTGAAAGATGCGAGAAGTCTGTAAATGACTTGAATTCAGAACGCGATAGCTTGCAGAATAAGATCAAAAAGTTGGAAACCACTTTGGAATCTATCAAAAAGCAACACTCTCAATCCGTAACAGACTCTTCAACATTGATACAAGAAATCAAGATGTTGAAAGGAACACTCAAAGACCGCGAGACAAAGATCAAATCTCTAGAAGATGACATCAACACCAAGACCAAATCATTGGAAAGCAAATTAGCCAATGCAGTAAGTAAAATATTGATACATCCGGTAAAAATTACCATTTTTTTTTGTTTGCCATAAGCATTTAATTTCGCTTCACCGTTCCTTTTTATTAACAAACATTTTTAGAACAATGGTTATAACGCTGCCACCACTCAATTGAGAGACGCTATCAATGAAAAAGATGACTTGCAAAGACAACTTTCAAAATTGAAATCGTCCAACAACTCTGTAGACACGGTAATCAAGCAGAAAGAAGAGCAATTGAAATCGTTGAACAAAAGCATTCTGCTGGACAAGTCCAAGATTACCGAGATTGAACTGGAAAAGGGTCATATTCATTCGAAGTATGAAACTGTCAAAAAGCAGTTGGTGCAGGCCAATGAAGAGTTGAAGAAGTTGAGCACTAAGCATCAGAAACTTCAACATGATTTGGCTCAAAGCAAGACACTTTTGGATGCCAAGATCGAGGATGATGTGAAGTTCGGACGTGGCAAGCAAGTGCATGACAGGGATCTCTTGGACTTGAAGGACACAATCATCGACTTGAGAGACAAATTGACCTCTAATTATGGTAATAATTCCGAGTTGGAATCCAATTTGAAAGCCTTGAAATACGAAAATGACCAATTATTGAAGATGAAAAAGAAGTTTGATATCAAGATTGCTGAGTTGACTTTTCAATTGCGGAATAGACCAACATCTTTCACACTTGATAACACCCCTAACGATGAAATCTTGGACGACTATTCATCTTTGAGATTGCAATTGAATGAGAGTACACTGAACTCCACAAGAATCACTTTGGAGAATAAGCACATGAAGGAAGAACTTTCTCTTTTGCAGACAAGATTGGCTTCCGAGTCATATGAAAACAGACAGTTAAAGCTGGAATTGAAGAAGTTGTCTGGTGAGAGTAGGGAGAACTCTCCATCGATCGAAAATAGATACAGCTTCAGCTCGTACTCTGAGAAGTCAACGTCGTCGAGAGAGGCCACCGAATTGAGGCTTCAACTCGAAACGGAAAGAAGGGCCAATAAGAGAATCGAGGCACTCAATATTTCTCTCCAAAAAGAATTGTTGCAGTATAAAAACTTGCAATACCGTCCTGAAAAACGGTTATCTGGACTTGGTTCAAATGAAGATACTGGCGAATACGGTAATGATTTCTATAAAGAAAGATATCTCGATGCTCAGAGCAAAATTTCTTCGTTGGAGTCTCAATTGAGAGATTCCAATGGAGCACAGCCATTGAAAGATACTACGCAATCTGTATTGAACTCGCCTTCGAAAGTTTCGAAGTCACTTTCCCATTCCGAAAATCTTCGGTTGAACGCTAAATTGAACGAACTCAATGCCCAGTTGAAGCGGGCCAAGTACTCCAACGAGACGTCAACCTTGCGCAAAGAGGAGTTTGACAATTTGAGAGCAAGATTGGAGGTGATGGAGTCCAACAACGTGGATCTTTCGTCGTCTGTGCAGTTGTACAAGTCCAGAGCTGACGAGTATTACAGCAAATTGGAGCTGGCTGATGTTGCAGTGAAAGCCTCCAAACGTGCTGAAGAGACGTTGAAGCGCGAAAAGGCTGAGATGAAGAAAGCATTGGACTTGTTGCAGAAAGAGTCGAAGCTCAATGACAATAAGATTGTCAAGCTCCATTCCGAGATCAGAGATTTAGAACAGAACCTCAGTGATCTGAGGTTTGAAAATAGAAAACTGCAGAAGACTATTGAAAACTTGACTGAAAAGTACTCAATTGAGCAAGAGTTGAGGTCTTCGACGTCCTCTGCAGAATCTCTGTCGCATGAGCTGGAATTACGTAAATTAAGCGACGAATTGAGTACACGGATGAACCACGAGACCGAAATGGGTAAGACAATCAAGTACCTTTCCTTGGAATTGGACGAGACCAAGAAGCAGGCTTCGGAACATGAACAGAGAGTGTATGAGCTCAGCAAATCTAAGAGCCACTTGGAGAAAGAAGTAGATCTGTTGACCCTGGAGAACGACAAGATGAGTATCAGACAGAAGGAAATGCTGAGTAAGATGGAGACCTTGATCTCGCAGGTGAGTGCCTTGAGATCGATCAACGAGGACATCATCATGGAGAGGGACCAATTGTTGGAGACAAAGAGATCCTTGGAAGCCCAGGTTCAAAAAGTAACATCAGAATTCGACAGGTACCTTCTGAGAAACAATGAAGATATCGAGAACAAAGTTACTGTGAACGAGATGCAGCAGGAGTTGAGCAAGTCTCGCGACGAGAAGCTGAAAATTGAGAACAAATTACAAGAGTTGCAAAGGAAGCAAGATAAAGTCTTGGGTGAGTACAATTCTTTGAAACAGGACTCCATAACAATGATCGAGGAGAACAAGCTGCTTACGAAATTCAATAAGAAATTGGTTGAGAAGCAAAAACAGAGCGAGCTGAAGTTCAAAGAGACCATTGAGCAAAAAGACAAGTCTTGGCAGGAGAGAGTTCAGCAATTGGAAGAGAAGATCAACCAGATCAACGAATCCAAAATCAACGAAGAGCAGAAATTGTATAATTTGAACAAGTTGAGTAAAGACTTGAAATTCAAATACGAAGAGCAACTTTACTTGGTGTCTCGGTACAGAAAGGAGAACGACGAATTGGATCTGAAGTTGGAAGAGATGAACCAGGAAATCGAGAATTTACGCAAGCAAGAAACCAAATCGTCTTTGAAGATCAAGAGAACTGAAAGACAGTTGGACGAGTATAAAGAGAATTGTTTGAATTTGGAGAAGGAATTGTTGAACTGGAAGAGTACACAAGTTTAGGAAGTTTTTGTAACAAATTTTGTATTAATTATATATATATATGAATCTAATAATCAATTTCTTTTCATTATATCACCCACTTTCTTTTTCAATCTCATTTCTAGTCTTGTCCTTTCAAAATCACGGCTAATGCTTGTGTCTATGTTGTTACCACCGATGCTGTCGTCTATATTCTTTTCGTAACTGTTCAGATCCAAAGATTTGTTTTTCTTTCTCTTTAACGAGATGACTCTTTTCAATTGGCCCATCTCATTACCATCGGCATCTTCTCTACAATACTTGTAAACCATGATCTTGGACAACGAGGCCAAGTTAGTGTCAGAGTTGTATAACAAGATCAGATCTTGTATGAGGACAGTGATATTGGAAACTTTTTCCTCTGGATAGTGGAGCAACAGGTACAACACTTCGTCGTTCTCACTTGCCAAGATGAAATTGCGAATTCTGAGCAACATCAACACGATGAAAAGGGGTAACAATTTCGAGATATCGGCACCGTCGAATGCTATCAATTTATCCCAGATAAGCAAAGTCTTTGGGATCCCCAATTCTCGAAGAAGGGCGAGTCTAAGAAATCTCAAGATCCAAATTGGTGTTTGGATCTTCAATTTCGTAATCAAAACATGGTAAAGCATCTTATCTAACTCATGAAGCTTCAAATTGAACTTAATCGACTCTTGCAAGAGATTTGTCTCTGTGAAGAACCGATCCAAGAGAGGTTTTACGAGTTTGTTAAATACAATATAAAGGTCTTTTTGGAAGTTGGTAATGTCGTAGAATTGAAAAATGTCCAATTCCAAAGGCTCTGAATAGTTTGTCTTGCAATATGATTTCAAGAGTTCTTCATGAAGTGCAACAAAGACAATCCCCATCAATTCATGCATACCTTGCCTATAAAACCCCAAGTCTTTGTACGTGAGGAAAAGACATTCCACAAGCAACTTCTTGTTGTCAAAGTTATCTACAAACAACGCAGGAACTTGAGGGAAGAGTCTTTCCACGTCTAAGATGATCAATTCCAAATGGAACTTGTCTTCGTCTGTGTTGGGCACGGAAAGTGGATCGATGGTGACACGATGTCTTGTTCCTATATCCAATTCGGTCAGCTCTTGGTAATATTCGGAGTCACGAGGGAGCTGGTGCCACGGGATCTCCAAGTCTTTGAAAAATTTGTCGATTTTCAACCGGGGTGCAAGCAATTCTTTATGGAGATGAGGTGATTGTGAGTGTATTAAATCTGTGATGAGTAACTCTTGGTACTGTGCGTCGCTGAACAACGTTGGGAGCTTCCATATAAGAGTTCTTGAAAAATTGATCGATTTCTCGTTGTACTCGTTGACCAACACCAGTGATTTCAAATCGCGTAATGTGGTATATTTGGTCAAGGTCAACTTGGTCTTGGTGACCATGTCTAATTCGCGGGACATTCTTTGAATCTGCACTTGGGTGGGCTTTGCGGATTGAGTGTAGGGGATAGGGCTATTAACTCGTACGTATTCTGGTTGAATGAAGGCCTAAAGTTCCTATACCATACTTATTGATGCGAAGTGAGTGTCTAGTTTCTGATGCTGACCCTTTGCAGTGTCTCTGATCAAGTCAAGCGTCGTATTTCCGCCTCACTATTTTTTGGTCTCTGCTACTAAATTTAACTTTTTCATAGCCAGAAAAAATGCATATTCTGTCTCCGTTGCTGGAGCTCAGCTGGGGCTGTCTGTAATGGAAGAGATGGAATTAATTATATGGAAGTGAATGGAATTGAGAGGAATTGAGAGGAATTGAGAGGAATTGCAAAAGATCACAACCAATTGGGGACACTGAGTATGTGTGTGTTACAACTTTATGTTCAAGCAAAGAATTAAGGCAGTTGTTCAACTATTGAATAAGAGAACTGGAGCAACTGTTCAACTATAGACCATTAAAATCACTACATTTACTACATTCCATCGTCATATATAAAGTACTTGACCTGTCAATATTCGTTTTATACACTATATCAATTGAAAGCTTATTTCTTTTGACCTTGAGCAGCAACGGCAGCGGCACCAGCAGCGGCAGCTTCTGGGTCCAAGTAGTAAGATGGCTTGGTTGGCTTCAATTTTTCATCCAATTCGTAAACCAATGGGATACCAGTTGGGATGTTCAAACCGGCAATGTCGGCATCGGAGATGTTGTCCAAGTGCTTGACCAAGGCTCTCAAAGAGTTACCGTGAGCAGCGATAAGAACGGTCTTACCTTCCAACAAGTCCTTGGAGATGACATCTTGCCAGTATGGCAACAATCTGTCAATGACCAAAGCCAAGGATTCGGTCTTTGGCAAGACAGCTGGGTCGACATCCTTGTAACGTTCGTCACCGGCTTGGGAGAATTCGGAGTCGTCGGAGATGACTGGAGGTGGGACATCGAAGGATCTTCTGTAAGTTTGGAATAATTCTGCACCGAATTGCTTCAAACTTTCAGCTTTGTCCTTACCTTGCAAGTCACCGTAGTGTCTTTCGTTCAATCTCCAAGATCTGACAACAGGAATGAACAATCTGTCGGCTTTCTCCAAGGCGATGTTGGCGGTTTGGATGGCTCTGGTCAATTTGGAAGTGTAAAGGATGTCTGGCTTCAAGCCGGATTCTTTCAATAATTCACCAGCTCTGGCAGCTTCTTTTCTACCAACGTCGGACAATTGGACGTCTACCCATCCGGTGAACAAGTTCTTTTCGTTCCAGTCGGATTGACCGTGTCTTACTAAGATTAATTTAGGCATTGTATGTGATAATTTCAGGGGTTAAATTGATTGAAGTTGCAATCTAGAAAAGAAAAAATATTTCAACTCGATCCAACTTTTGCGGTTTTATATAATATTTCAGTTTGGATTTTTTTTTTTGAACTTTTTTTTTTTGATCAAAGATGCAATGTGGAAAAGTGAGTAGTTAGTTATGAGGAAAGAAACAGTTGTGGTGGGAAAAAACGGAGTCAGGTGCTTGGAGTGGGTTAAAAAGGGCAGCAGTGTATGGGGCAGAGTTTTAGTAAGATGCACATCAGGTTTTTACTAACATTGTATGAGTTCCACAGCTTCTGACCACTACTTTTACCATCACCAGGGGGGAAAAATGCCATCAGCTGACAGCTTTCTGGCCTGCCTTATTAGAAGCATATAGAAGAAATGTGGCAGTTTAGTCGTGCAAGAAGTGGGGTGGGAGGATTCTTTGGTTTATTGATTAGGAAGGTGTATTGGGGCGTTCTATGCTGTGGTGTATAGGTGTGATATAGGTTAGTGTGGTGCGTGGGAGCAATATCAATAGTGTTAAACATTGACAAGAGTTGTGGTTGAATCTGAAAAGCACATAATGGCTGCCTAGTTAATTTTGAGGTAAATGACTCAAATGTGACCTATCAAAGAATCATCCATAATCATTTATTCTTACGATTTACACCATAATAACCTTCATAACCATTCATTCACACAATTCACACAATTCATCCCCTTGCTCACTTATATATTCTTCGAACCTAATGAAAATCCGTAGGAAAATCCGTAAGAAAATTCCTAAGCAAATTCGAAATAGTGTAGCCAACCTTTTAGATAAGCACTAGTGTAATTACAAAATTGTAGGGAAAAAATGAAATCAAGTTCCGAAGAAGTATATTCGGAACTTCGCTAACAGAACATAGTCAAGGATCAGCCGCCCAAGATCCATATGATGTGAATCCCATTAAATGTAGCCCCTTTCTCTGATGCAGTGATTGGCCATGTGTAGACCGACACCCTCTGATTGTCTCTCTCACGCATGTAAATGCATAACATGATAAAAAAACCCCTCTCTTGCAAAATTGATTTTTCTTATCTGATCTGCCGATGATAGCAAGATCCATCTAGCCCCATCAGTTTTGCTTGCACAATAACGATGTCATCACCCATGCAACAGGTTTCGAACAATCCAACGTCTATACCTCTATACCTGCTCCCTTGGTACTCGGATCCTACCCTCCTTTTCCTGAGCAACAAAAAAATCCCTTCGCTCTCGACGCATAAAAAACACCTGATAGAGGGAGGTAGGATATTCTTTTTACCGATTAAAACAATAAATTTAAATACTTAGACAAAATTTTTGTTTGGTATTGTTTATCGATAAGTCAACCAAAAATAAAATTAAGTCACCTCAACAGTGTTGGAATAATAAGGACAATTTTTTAAGGACAGAAGTAAGGAAAGCAGTAAAGACAGAAGTCAAGACAAGACAATTGAATTTATCTCATATTTCATCTTAATCGTTTTCAATTAATATCATTGATCAATTTATGGAAAGACCCTATAATTAAATCAGACTTGCACACCCCACCATCGGACTTTTGAACTATTCATCAAGAATACATTAACAAAAATCATCAATTGTACATATTGATCCACTTGATCCCCATACCACACTTAAATGACCCCATTATCTTATTATCATTAACATTCCCACTTTTCAATTATCCATTCATTTTGATCCCTTCTTCTGCATTCGCCCATCATGTCTCAATACCTTGAAGACGATGGCATATCTCAGCTACGAGCCCAACTCCAAAACGATGCGTCCAAGATCCTCAAAGGCGTCACCAACAACGATGTCGATTGGCTCTTGAGGGGCAGAAATATCGACAGTTCCCAGGTCAAAAACTCGGCACCAGCACTGAAATCTTTTGCTCCGAAGCTGACACCCACTGTCGCCAGCAATACCACCAACATTGCTCCACGCCATTCAGAAGACTATTCATTACACAGGAGTAAGACTTTGGAAGAGACCCCGTCCCACGAACGCAGTGGTAATGCTTTGAGGCGTACTTCCACCATCACTCCTTCCTCCTCTAGAGCAAGATCCCATTCAATTTCGTCTTTGAAGAAAGCTTCTGAGCCGAAAAAAGGTGGGTTCTTCCGTAAAATCTTCTCAAGCGACTCCAAGAAGGAGGAGCCCGTGGTGTCCACTGCTCCAACCATGCAGACCCGTATTTCGTCGTCGTCAGTAAAGACATCCACCTCCACAGTGGGCCTCTCGTCACCGAAAATCGGCCCACGTGACTCTGTCTCGTCAGAATCGGCAGCTGTGGCTGCTGCATCGGCCTTGCACCCGCTGTTGAGTCAATCGGTGGACCCCAGATTGGAGGAGTACATGGCCTCGTACCGTAAACGAGTGGTAGGCGCAGAACTTGCCCAAGGAGGTGCTGCTCGCTTGTACAAATCTGTACCGCAGCCTGGTGAGCCACGTCTCGACGGGTTCGGGCACCCTATTCCACCTCACCCGGATAGATCTCCACTTCCTCCTGCCATCACGAATGCGATCCCCGCCTCGGAGTTCCAAAATTTGTCGGCAAACGATAATCTTCGCCAGCAAAACACCGGGGGTAAATTTAATATTCTAAGACGTCACTCAAACTTCAATGGTAAGTCGCAGCAAACGGCACCTGTGTCTGCGGCAACTGCCCCGGCGCACAGTTCCCCACGTATCTCTCAGTCCTCCCCTCATGACTCGACCACTTTGCTTGCCGAGGAAGAAGATGACTATGCCACGCACATCTCTGCGTCCAACATCGCCAACAAAGAGGCTTGTGTGCCACAGTTGGCATATCTCCAGAAGATGGAACCTCTCCGTAAAGTTGCCTTTGCAGCGGACGTGTTTGTCCACGACCCACCGCAGCAGATCCCTTCGAGACATCCGAGGCCAGGAAATGTGGAAGTCCAGCCAGACGGCACCCTCAAGATCCGGCCACTCACCGAAGAAGAGAAGAGACAGATTGCCAAGTCCGGTGGAGGTGTTATTGTGGGAGGTTCTGGCCATTTGCGTTTGTTAACAGAGGAAGAGAAGAGGCAAGTAGAGGCTGCCGAGGCCGACGATCACGACAATGCTCATGAAGATGCACACTCTGCCCCGGCGGCTCCCGGCACGGAGCACCAGTTGGCAGCTAAGGTGCAAATCGATAAGCCCATGGTGTCGAGACACCGACAGTTCGACGAGAACGGGCATTATATCATGGAACAACCGGCAGTGAAGTTGCAATTGGACGAATTGTACACCCGATGTTGTCATTTGAGAGAGATCTTGCCCATCCCACTGATCGTGAAACAGATTCCAAAGGGGACAACGGCCCCTCTCTTGGTGTTGCAACTCCGTAATCCACGGCCCTCCATGATCGAGGTGCTCAGTTTTAGCGACTTCATCCGTATAGCCCCGATCATCTGCATCTCTTTGGACGGTGTCCACTTGTCGGAGCACATGTTCAGAACCATCTTGAGTGCCTTGGTCTATAAACGTCATTTGGAGAAGTTGTCCTTGCGTAACACACCGATCAGCGATGCTGGTTGGCGACTCTTGTGCTGGTTCTTGAGTGTGAACAAGCGGTTGAGGAGATTGGACTTGACCCAGTGTCCTACGTTGAGCATCAATACTCAAAAGTTGAAGAACGACCAGAGCAGCAATTCCACCAAGCAGGACAGGATGCTCTGCCACATGGACAACCGTTCAGATATGGACTGGTCTCTTTTCAATGCCACCTTGATCCTGCGTGGTGGCATTGAGGAGATTGTACTTTCCGGTTGCAAGATTCCAAACTTGCAAGTGTTCCAGGACTTTATGAAATTGGTGGTGCTGCTTAGAACGGTGAAATTGGGGCTTCTGTACAACGATTTAGGTCCCGATGAACTCAAGATCGTTGCCGATGTGATCCTGGGTAATGAGAATTTACTGGGATTGGATCTTGGATACAACGACTTATCAAAATCGATTGAACATCTAACCAAATTCTCCGATAGGCACTATGAGAAGTCAAGTGTCAAGTTTCTCTCTTTGAATGCCACCAATTTGCGTCCTGTGGAGAACACAAAGAAACTGATCATCCTGATGTCTCGGTTACCTAATTTAAAGTTCTTGGATTTGAGTAACAATCCGCTACTTTTCCCCCTGATCAACGACGACTTGTTCACCTATTTGCCTCTTTTCCCCGACTTGGTCAGAATCCATTTAGAGTCCAATAATTTGGACACCAAATCCATCGTCACCATCGCGGAGATGTTGACCTTGTGTCCACATTTGTACTACATCTCGTTAGTTGGAAACAAGCTCGATCTTGCAGGATGTGTTGCCTTGGTCAATGGGTTGAAGGCCTCGAAGAGTCTCTTGACCTTGGACATTGATTATAAAGAAGTTCCTGCTGAATTGAGAGAGAAGATCGGATTATACACTATGAGAAATATGGAGAGAGTGCTTTATTCGAAGAAGGTGAACAAGAACACTGGGGACAAAGAGCAAAGTTCGATGGTAGATCAGGATGACTCAACTTCTAGACTTTTACATCACCGGATGATTGACTTGATTCATAAGAATAACGATAGTGTCACCAAGGAAATGGTGCAGAGCTTTGTCAAAGACGCCCACCACGCCAAGATGCAAATCACCGAACTGATCAATGAGTTGTTCCTGCTTCAACAGGCTGGAAAATTGAGTATGGAAGGTAAAGAATCGTTGATCCGGTTCTGCTTCCTCGATTCCTCACTTGAGAAGCTGCTAGCGTTGATTGATTCCAAATACCAAGGGCTGGTCAACGACGTGCGTGACTATACGACACATCCAATGTCTCTTGGTGAACTGAGTAACCCTATTGTAGATCCAGGAGATACCCAAGCGCCAGACGAATTAAAGAACGATAACGTTTCCGAAGAGGTGTCGATCACCAAGGCACCTTCTTCAAAGTCTTTGAAGGATCTTGACAAGGCCGAGGGAAGTGTGATGAAGTTAACTGGGTTCTTGACTCCAAAGGATATAGACGACATTGGATATGTCGATGAAGAGCAGGTCAAAGAGGTGTTGTTGAATCCGGTGAATTTACAGACTGTCACTGAAGTGTTGACTCAGTTGAAGAAGCAAGGTCTTTCGCTTGAAGAGTTGTTCAAGAAGAATCCAAACTTGAGACCGAAGCACAATTATTCTGGGGGATTGAATGTGGAGACTTTGAAGCGGGAATTGAAGAACATGAAACTCGACTCCGGCAGTAATTCGGAAGCTTCAATGTCGTCCAAGTCCATCACAGAGCATAATACGAAGTTGAACAAAAACAGTACATTTTCTCCAAGTGAAAGACCAGAGAGTTCCGATCTGAGTGATATTTCTAATAGTGATTACAGTGACGACGAGGAAGAGCAAGAAGAAGAGGAAACCCATGCTATTAACGAGACTTACGATAGCTTATTGAGTGACTTGGTTAAAGTCAAGACCAATACTAATTAATGAATGAATCGTATAAACTGAAATAAAAAATAATAAAAACTAATATTATAGTTGACCCTTTTCTTCATCACAAAAACCATGTATGCAAGATTCTGTTATATTCAATGTCCTGAACTGGGTCTCTTGACCCTGTATTCACTCTTCTAATGGAGGCCTTGGGGTCTTAATTCTATTAACGCTTAAACCTTCGGCATTACGTCCATCACTGATAACTCCGTCGGTATTTGTAGGTGGATCCAAGACAATGATTGGATTTCCATTCAATTTCTCTACAAGTACTTTTGGAACTTCCAATTGACCCGCCTCATTGATGAAATCTTCATCCTTTATCGAATCGTTGTCATTATTGTTGCTTGCACCTTCCGAGGAGTTATTCTCGTCTTCAGAGTCAGATGAAAGGTATCTCTCGATCCTATCGCCGAGTCTTTTGAACAACAAATCATTGAGCTCTTGAGGGTTGTGAATGATTTTCAAATTAGGACCATCTTCAGGTTTATCTACCCAATCTGCTGGTGGAGAAGGTGGGGGAGATATCACATATTTTTTACCTGGGTCAGGAAGCTGAAGAAATGTGGACTCCGGTATCTTTGTATCCACCACAGAATATGCCACTTTCAAATTATCTTGCCTCAACTGTTTGTAAACGATGCTCGAACTCTCGTGTGTCTTGAATATGATAATCACTCTTAATAAAGACGGTAACTTGATGAATTCCACGGATTCCGACTTGACCAAATCTTCAACCTTCAGTGTTAGTCTCTGGAAAAAAGAGTCATCGTTGATATCTTCAGGCTTCAACCCTACTAGCAATGTGTTGGTTGGATTTTTGTGTGTCATGATGCAATAATATGGTAACTTTAATGAACAAACTGTCGCTTTTCCGGGTCTTATTTTCTAAAAAAAAAAAAACCATCTAACATTATAGTTTGGGACTTTTGCTCTTCTTTTCATTTTTTTAGGCTAAAATCAGATCTTTCTGTGGGGTTCGTGCTCAGTCAAGCTTTGGTGAGTTGAACAATACACTGCTGCTGTAGGATGTTATCGCATTTGTTTTACTCTAATTACTTAGTAATTACAGTTGACTGCTACATGCTCTATCAACGTTCAAACTTTTCTGAATATATAAAATACAGATAACTATTTCTCATTTAATTGATGCCATTTCTATTAAGACTTTTATTTAAAAAAACAAACGAATCTTACTCTATTTTTTACTTTTCTTCGACTTGACCTCTTCTTTAACGTCATCTTGTTCTTCGTCAACATTTTTTCTCTTCTTAGCTTGCTTGACTTTTTTGCTCAAAATCTTTTCAACGTCTTGTGGATCAGCAGCCAATTCTAACAAACCTTTTTCGAATTCGGTCAATTTAACACCTTCTGGAATTTCAACGTCAAGACCAATGTCCAACTTGGAACCACCTTCAACTTGCTTAGAATCTCCTTTCTTTTCATCGCTGGCAACATCTTCATCGGAGAAAATTTTCTCCAGATAATACAACGGCAATGAAGGAGAATCCACAGTCTTCAACAGCACGGTTCTGATCTTATTATTGTTTTGCAATTTGGATTCAAATCCGGAAACTACCAGTTGGATGTTGGCAATCAAGTTGGATTTCTCCAGTTGCGAGTTTCCGATTTTCAAATTCACATTCACTCCTACTGGTGGAATATATGTGACGGAGGACACAATCTTATTGATGGAATTTGTTAAAGTTTTGATGGAAAATTTGGATTGCGAATATATTCTTACAGGAATTGGGAACTTTGTAGAGCTTTCATAAAAGACTTTACCCAATAATTTTGGTAATGTTGGAATCAAATAGTCATCTGACAAGAAGAGATCATACTCTGATACCAATTTTCTCTTAGCCTCGTATGGTTTATATTCACCTTTCAATTCTTTGGCAGTAATGATCTTGGATAAAAATGGAATTGAAGCTTCTTCGATTTGTTCTAATAATTTCAGGTCAATAACATTGTCCTTAACAAACAAACAGACTTTGAAATCTTCTTCGTCGTTAATTGTTCTATGAGGTATCAGAATTGATTTTGGTTTACTCAAAGGCTTTGAAGCTAAAAATTTGGTTGTTGTGATTTGCAAAGAGTACTCAAATCCATCATCATCGAACAAAGTTGGTTTGTCATCGGTGTCTTTGGATTCAATATATTTGGTCAATGCAGTAATGGCCTTGTCAATGACTTGAGATGAGATTTGGACTCCTTCAGCAGTAACAGGTTCTTGTGCCTTTTCAGATTCAACTTTCTTAGTTTGCTTCTTACTTTTCTTTACTGGTGTCTTCTTCTGTGGTTGCTCTTCTTCGTCGTCAACTTCCTTTTCCATCTCTGGATCAACGCTCAAATCACCTTTGATTGTCTTTCCTTTTGGCTTAGAAGGAGTGGCTCTCTTCTTTGGACTGGCGCTCTTCTTCTTGGATGGAGTGGCGGTATTTTTGGTACCATTTTTGGTGGCCCCCTTTGTTGGGGTTGCAGATGCAGATGATGCCTTCTTAGCCATATTGAATTTGTTAGTGTCTATGAAATGTATAAACTTCAACAAAAACTCTTTTATTATAAGAAGATTCCTTACTTATAAAATTTTTCTATTATAAAATTTTTTTTTTAATTTTTTTTTTTTCAAAATTTTTCAGATGAGGTAGTGTAAGAGATCTCAAGAGGGAACTTGTTTGACGGAATTGGAGAGAGAATATTGAATATTGATATCAGAGAGATTGTTTAATGGATTGAGATTATTCCCTGAGCTATTTTTGAGGTTTCTGAGTTCCAAGTCGGTTTAATAGATCCTTAATTAGCTGCATTCATTTTCATGTGAATTCTATTACTCTCTTGGAGAGAAGCTGGTAAGCAAAATTGTTAGCGGAACTAACGAAAAAAAAAAATAAGGCGAAATGTAAAAACAGACGAAAGGAGCAAAAATAAGAATTTGAAAAAAAAAAAACGAAAGTGAAAATCAAAGTGAAATCGACTTAAATCGACTTAAATTGACCCAATTGATTCAATCATTCGTTGAGCAACGGACTTTTAACAATATAATTTTTCGACAATGGTATGTGTATCCGATACTTTTATGTCTTATGTATCTTTTGTCATACTAACAAAGCGCTTTCATGATATAGGGTAGAAAGAAGTCATCCAGAAAGCCAGTAAAGAAGGTGAAAGAAGTTGTAAGTATTATATCATTGCATATCACTATTCACGCAGACAAACACTAACGTACACAGTTGGAAACACAATTTTCGTGTCTATTCTGTAATCATGAGAAATCAGTTATCTGTGAATTGGATAAAAAATCAAGCATAGGTACTTTGAGATGCAAAACATGTGGACAAATGTTCCAGACTTTGATCAATGGGCTATCTCAACCTGTAGATATATACAGTGATTGGGTTGATGCCTGTGAAGCTGTGCTGGAGGAAGCGGAGGAGAAGAAAGGCGGCGACGATTTTGTACAAAAAGATGGATATGACGATGAGGACGAAGAGTATTCCGACTAAGAGAGCAGTTGCACTATATTTTCCTCCTTCTCCTGTCTCTCTATTCTTGTCTTTTTTTTTGTCCTTCTTTGTTAGAACTTGTCATAATCTTTTTTTTTCCTAATAATTGATTCTGTATATTAAAAATTATATTTATATATTATATAATGATAAAAAAGTTACTTTTTAGTGGTGTACCACTTAGTAAGGCCCAATTTGTGAGAATTTTTTTGCTTTAATATCTTGAGGAGTGGAAAAGATCCCAACTCAGAATTCACTAAACAATGTATCTTCACTAGAATTGGAATAATAGTACTTAGAAACAACAGGATAGATGTATGAAGTATTTCATCTACAATAAATCTTTAGAGACCGAACCATACCCAACACCTCCTTGGAAGCTCTTCTTCCTTATTCAACCTCGTCTCATCTTAAAATTGTTTCCATTCAAATGTGCATTTTCTCAATGGGGATTCATTCAATTCCCGCGGCTGTTCCCCTGCACCAACCCTAACCAGAAAACTTTTCTGCAGAATTTAAGCTTAATTTATAAAAAAGTTTACCAATTATTTTCCCCTTTTCTTATTCTTTTTTTTTACATATAATTTTTAGCCCTCTTTGTTAAGGCATCGCTACCAGCGGAAAATATATTGTTCACAGCTGATAACATATATATATCGAGCAGCAGTCCCATTTTTGTGGAGAACAACACGTCTGGGTCAGTGATTAGACTCTTTTTGCTTTAAGGAGAACAAAATGAGTGGAGAAGAGACTAAAAAGACTTGGAAACAGAGGGTGATGCCCTATCTCTGGGACTCTTTAGATAAGTCCCCAGCTGAGAAAAAGTTGTTATTCAAGATTGACTGCTTCATTATGACATACGTTTGCTTGGGCTACTTTATGAGAACCATTGACCAGACCAATATCGCAAATGCTTACGTCAGTGGAATGCAAGAGGACCTTGACATGAAGGGGAATCAATATATCTTGCTTACCACTTTCTTCACTATTGGGTACTGTATTTTCCAAATCCCTTCCCAATTTCTGATCATTTACATCAGACCTTCCATTTGGTTGCCAACTTGTGAATTATTATGGGGTGTCTGTGTCTTTGGAATGGCTGGTGCTAAAAATGTAAAGACTTTGTACCTGTTGAGATTTTTCGTCGGTGTCTTTGAGAGCAGTTCCTATCCAGGTTGTATCTCCATGTTAAGTTCATGGTACACGCCAGAAGAATTGGGAAAGAGAGCTTTGCTTTTCCAATCTTCCATTGCCATTGCATCGATGTTCTCGGGTTATTTGCAAGCAGGCTTAAAGTCTGGTATGGATGGCCGTAATGGACTCGCTGCCTGGAGATGGTTATTTATTTTCGATGGTATCTTGACTGTTTTCGTTGTTATCATCGGATATATATTTGTCCCAGATACTCCTACAGACACTAAGCTGTGGTTCCTCACAGAAGAAGAAAAAGTCTTGGCTGTTAACAGAATTGTAAAGATCAAGAGAGCTCCTATTTTGGGGGTTAGAAAACAACATATCAAGAGAATTTTCACAAACTGGCCGGTTTATTTATTCACTTTGGGGCTTACATGTCAAATCTTGGGTATAAGAGTCACCTCTTATTTCAATTTATGGCTCAAGTCAACCGGTGAATATACGGTGCGCCAAATCAATCTTATTCCTACCGGTGCATACGGTTTAGAACTTGTAGTGCTGCTTCTTTACGCTTGGATCTCCGATGGTCTCCGGAACAGATGTGTAGTTATTGTAGGTGCTATGATCCCAGCTATCGTCGGTGCAGGTTTGTTATCAGGATGCATGCCTCATTCATACAACGAGCTGATTTTCGCTGGTTGGTTCCTCTTGTTCGTGGCTCCTCCGGTAAGTGCTTTATGGGCTATCTGGTTGAATGAGGTTGTCACATATAGTGCAGAGGAAAGAGCTATCATTTTGGGAATTGCTGAGGCGATCTCTTTCGCCATGGTTGCATGGATTCCATTACTTCTTTGGCCATCTACAGATGCACCTCATTATAAATACGGTTATCAAATTCTGCTGATGTTCTTGGCCATGGAAATTGTAACTCTGTTGCTGATTGCTTACTTATTCCATAGAGACAAAAAATCAGGCAAACAGGCAAGACTTGAAGAAAGAGGTATGGAAGAGGCAAAGGATATTATCAACAAATCTCTTGGTCTTGATGCTGATGTCGAATTATATAAAGAGAGTTTGGAGGACAAAGAAGACCAAATATCGAAAGAGACGTTTTAATAGTTTGATAGGTTCGGAAGTTTTTTAATAGAAGTATATATATTGTTCGAATTAACCCCCCACCCAGCAGTAGCTTAAAATAGATCTATATCCAAAACCCTCAAATCTTTTATTGCCTTCCATTCCTTGATCCATAACTCCATCTCTCTTATCGACTCGAGATTGTGTGTGTTTACCGTTGGTATTATTCTTTTGAATTGCAAAAGTATACAGAAAAACGATAGTTCTCTAAAACTTGAATGTTCACTATAGGGAACACCATATATTTGTATGATTCGATCAGATTTGAACTGTTTTTCAATCTTTTCAAGATTGAATTTCTTATCAATTTCCGTGTCTCTACATACCTGTAATAGTATCTGCTCTTTAGTCAAATCGTTCATCCATTTCAATGAACCATTACTGATAAATGACCAGCCTGTGGGCTTGAAAGCGACAATGTTTTGGAATTTCTTCTTGTAAGGTTTGAAATAATTCTCCAAGTTGTCATTATTCAAATAGGACATTGGAATTAAATGAACTTGTGTTTCGAAAGGGTCATCCGTAATGAGATCATTGAGAGCTTCCCAATCAAAAGTTGACATGATATCTCTCTTGGTCAAATTCAGATACAATTTCGTATTCAATCTACGAGCGATATCGATTGCTATTCTTTCCTTGCCTATTGTATATGTCCCTATGCAAATCAAGAAGTTCTTTTTATTCTTGTGTTGGAAAGTGTTATCAAAGAAATCGGTTACCCTTTTTTGGATTTTAGTACCACTGTACTTCCCCTTGACCATGTTCTCGCAGAATTCACTGACAACTTCAATGACATATTCTTGTTTTGGAAAGGCATAAGCAGGATTCAAATACGTCGTATCTAGATAACATGTGTCTATAGGGACGTTATAGAGATGAGGACTGCAGATCATTTTTTTGTTAATTCTGAAGTCACCGCAATGAAGCTGCCTCGATCCAGTCAAAAGGTTTTCAAATAAGAAAATTGCACTTCCAGGACAATGGTTGGCATCTATCAAGGTGACCTGCACTTGAGTGTTGGGAACTATAGTCGGTATTTCGAACTCTAAGGCCGTTATGATGTTCGGATCCACTTTGAACTTCATTTCAAGAAGTTTTTTGGTTATTAGGGAACAATAGATCTGACCATGGTTCCAGCTTTTACATATCCCCATATAATGGTCCGAATGGAAATGGGATAAGAAGTAATGTTGGATCTCTGGATGCTCTTTATAACAAAAGGCATCCATCGACAATTTCGTCACTATCAGATTCTCAGTGTCTCTGAAATCAAGAATTTTCAATTCTGGTATTGGATTTTTCTCTCTCTTGGGTTTCTTTTCCTTTTCACGATCTAGTGCAGAGGTAGACCTCTTATTGGCAGTATCCGTCTTGCCATTTTCTACAGCAGTGAGCGACTGTTTCATCGATTTGTAGACATAGCCTGATTTCGTAGTTACTTTGAACTTATCTTGCTCGATTTCTTCAGTAGTCAACGAGAAACTCATACAGTCTTCTACGTGAACGGTCTTGCCAGAGATGGTCAAAGCATCCAAACTTAGTCCACAAATGGGACACTTGACTTCGTCTGAAGGCACTTTTACCTCTTCCTGGTTATCTTCTGGTTTTACGTTTGTGGTGTTTACAGATGACGCGTCTTCTTTGACAAGATTGCTCTCCGAAGATTCGTTTGGGGTTATCAAAGACGGCATAGGTTGCAAATTAGAACTGCATGAGTCCAGGTCATTGATGAGTGCATCTTTCTCGACCTCGGTTGTTGTTGCTTCCGGAACGGTTATTCTTGAAATGGAAGTCTCATGCGAGAAATGCTCCTCGATGATTTCCAAGTCTGAGTCTTCTGAAAGTTCTACTAGCTCTCTCTGATTGCCACCTGTGAACAATCTGCTTGTGAATATAGACGACTGAGTGAATTTCTTGGGCGATTCCTGTGTCTTGGCAGAGCCCTTCGAGGTACTCCTTTTCGCAACCATTTTCAAGTCATTCCAAAGTACAATTCGAAAAATGATATTTGTCAAGTTCAATGGTATCGTGATTCAAAACGAGAGCAACAAAAAGGCATCTCTTTTCTATGTCTTGATTATTTTGGTTTTCGTAGTTTGCTCTGTTTTCCACGGGCTCACATCTCAAAGATCTTGCGCGTGTGTTTTGGTTTTTGTTTTATTTTGTTCATTCTCATGTAAGAAGCATGGTGGAAAGCCAAGAGTAGAAAGAGGTGGCCAGCGTTGGAAGTGATCCTAGAATATTGAAGCAGAATGGGACTTTTATCAATAATAAGAAAACAAAAATTGAAAGACAAGGAGATTAGAGTGCTAATGCTCGGTCTTGACAACAGCGGGAAGACAACGATCGTGAAATCGTTGTTGAAGCAGGATGTCAAGGAGGTTTCCCCAACGATGGGATTCAACATTGAGACGTTGAAATACGACGACTACACATTGAACATATGGGATGTAGGTGGGCAGTCTACTTTGAGACCTTTTTGGTTCAATTATTTCGACAGGACCGACTCCTTGATCTGGGTGATCGATGTCATTTCCATGGAAAGATTACAAGAGAACTTTGTGGAATTCAATAAGATTTTAGGCGAGGACAGATTGATAGGTAGCAATTTGATGATCTTGCTCAACAAAACAGACTTGCTTGAGCCAGGTACAAATCTCGAACAGATCATCGCAAAGATCATCGACCTGTTGCAATTACATAAGATCACCAACCATGAATGGAATGTGCTACCGGTTAGTGCATATACTAATCTGAACATCGATGAGGCTATGCAGTGGATTTTGAGCGAGATCAAGCTGAGAGTCTACTGAATGGCGATGATCAATACTTACTCGCTTATTTTCCATGCTCCCTGACATTTTTGACCTTCATCATGTCAAGCCACCATGGTGAATTGTTCCCTATATAGAATCTGGTGTCATGATGTTAAAGCACTCACAAAAAAAAATTTTGATATCAAATTTTTTTTTTTTTTTTTTTTCATCTCAAGATGAGATGATATTGGAGTAACAAAGATCATCTACGATAGTATATATGGAGCATAGAGTAGATTCGTATTGAAGATGAGTAAGAAGGATAACATTTTGTGGAAGCTTGACGTGTTGGAAGTCAAGCACTTGAAAACCAGCCCCCGTTTGGCCAAGACCAAGACCTTGTTGAACGCCAGGCATCAAAGATCTTCATTGTTGGAATTGAGCAAAGACGAAGCTTTGCTGAAGATAGATGAATACAAAGTCCAATTAGGTGAGAGAAAGACTCATTCGTCAGTGTTGAAGTTGTCTAGAGCTTTGAAAAAAGTGGTACTGCTGGAAAAGAACAAACTTGAATTGAAGTTGAGAAATGACTCTCAGAAAGATACCGAGACCATCGAGGAAGACTTGAAATTGTTGCAGGAATTGGATATAGATGTGGTAGTGCATGGGAAACTGGTGAAGATTATCACGGAGGCTTACAAGATAAATCCCAAGAGACCGGAATCAGTGCAAGGATTCCTTCCTCAGTGGTGTAAGGATGCCCTTTTGGACGTATCTCATAAATACAATCCGAAATCGCAGTTCAAGTCTAATTCACAGAAGATGAACAACTTGATATCGCGGATGTTCAACAACAAGGAATTCAAGACCTTGGTGCCTACGATAGAGACGAGTTTGAAGTTGATAGTGGGGCCTGTAGAGAGGAAGAAGGGCGAGCCTGAATTAAATGACGACGACGACTCGGATGAAGAAATTGCGAAGGGAAGTGACAGTGACAGTGAGAGCGACAGTGACAGTGAAAATGGCAGCAGTGGCGATGAAAAAGTTGACGACGATGCCGAGGTTGACCCAGAACTGTTGTTTGCAGCTTACGACGGCATGCTCGTTGGATCTGACGAAGAACAGGACGAAGAGTCGTACCAACTAGATCCGAATATCAATTACAACGAAGTCACTGATGAAGAGCCAAGTGAAGACGAAGGTGCTGAAGAGAGTGGCAGTGATAGTGACAGTGCTGAAGATGCCGAGGGCGACGAATATGCCAAGAGAAAAGCTGAAAAGAGGAAATTGGCCAACGATGATTTCTTCGATTTCAATGCTGAAGAGAAAGAATCGAAGAAACTCAAAAAAGCAGTGTTACCAGCTTTGCAATCTGGATATTTCTCTGGTGGCGAGGACTCGGACTCAGATATCGACAACGATAAAGTGGTAAAAGCCCTGACCACACAAAGGAAAAACAGAAGAGGCCAAAGGGCTAGACAAAAGATCTGGGAGCTGAAGTATGGCTCCAAGGCTAAGCATGTCCAAAAAGATAAAGAAAGAGTGAGAAGTGAGAGGGAGATCAAGCAGAAGGAGTATGAAGAAAGAGTGAGAAAGAGAGCTGAGAAGGAGAAATTGTTGATCGAGCAAGGTGGTACCGGAGCCAATCAAACCCCAGTGTCGGGCCAAAGAACGCACGTCCCAAGACCTAAGCAAGAGGAAGTGACACCTGCAGTAGAGAAGCCGTTACACCCATCTTGGGAGGCCAAGATCAGACAGCAGCAAATGACCAAGCTGAAGTTTGCCGGTAAGAAAGTTGTCTTTGACTAAAGTTACTAAGCATTTTTTACATAATAAATATCGATAGAAATATATACATATAATTATATACAAGTCAGTAGAGCCTATTCTAATATTGACGACGTCTTTGCCTTCTTTGCTTCTTCTTTCTCTCTGTGATAAACCATCCGAAGAAAACACCGATGGCAGTACCTCCCAAATGGGCCGCGTAGTCCATACCACCCCATCTAAAAACCAAACCGGCCAGATTCAATGCGGTGAACAGCATCAACAGAGTCCAAGCGCCTCCAGGGAATGGGATAAACATGACAGACAATTGAGTCTTTGGGAAGAGGTAGGCTACAGTGGAGAACAAGCTGAACAAGGCCCCAGAAGCACCTAAACTTGGGGCCATGATGTACATTCTCAGGATGACAGGGTAAGCCAAGGAGACCAAACTGGAGAAGATGGCGGAACTACAGTACATGAACAGGAAAAAAGATGGTCCGACGGCATTGACGAAAGAGCCCCCGAAGGAGTACAACATCAACATGTTGAAACCCAAGTGCCATGTTTCTTGGTGAGAAAACAGCGAGCCTATCAAGGAGGTGAAGTTTCTCAGAGGTTTGTGCAAGAGAAAATATTCGTTCATGGTTGAGTACAATCTTGGGTTCTTCCACAGGAAGAACACTGCAATGTTTGCCAGGATGATCCCGTATACCAACAATTGTGGATTTTGGTTGAAAATGGTGAATGGAGGGATTTGAAACAAGATTGGGAACCCGTAGTACATTCCAACAGAAGTGGCGACGAAGAACCCGAACTGGATGCCCAATGGTTTGAGCGAATTGCGAGGAGCCCTGCGGAAATCAAATCTCTTGGAAGCGTTTCCCAAATCGCGCCATGTTGGATAGCCTCTAGAACTGTTATGTGTGAAGATGTTTTTCGATTGAAAAGTTGCTCTCGTTGACAAGAGGTTTCTTGTGAAATTTGGAAATATGGAAGCTTTCAAATGGGCAGTTGGTGAGATTAAACCACTAGGTTTTGAAGATTGGACCAAAGTTTTCTTCACCAAATTGGTGGTGAAGAACCTGTTACCTGTGAGCATTTGGTATCTCATGATATGATTTGGCCTGACTTGGGTCTGGTAAATCGAAATCGTCAATATCTGTAATTTTGAATCTGAGAAAAAAGTAGAAAAAAAATATGGAAAATGGGTGAAAAAAAAATCATTGGGATGGATTTTTGCTCTTTATCACTTTTGGTATTTTATATATTTTATTTTGTGAATCAATGACTAGTGAAGAGACTTTGACTTGAAAGTATTATTTGGCAGGTGGGTGGATAGTAAGTTATTGGATAGAAAGTGGTTCAGTATAGTAACTATGAATTTTCAATTTGTCTTTCGTTAAACCTGTTTCAATCTGCTTTGTTTAGTGTTGTATACTCTCTTTCTATTCCCCCTGCTCAACTGACTTGGTAGGGAAACCTTCCGATTAACCCCACACAGTTTTTTCTTCCTTCTTTTCTTCCTTCTGTTTTTACTCCTTTTTTCTTCCCTCAACTTTCACTTTTAATTATATAATACATTATTGAAAACTGTTCTGTAGAGCAATGTAAAATACTTGTAGACGACCAGGATGGTTTGCATCACTGGATACGGCTAAGCTCAACTTAACAAGAACGGCAGAGTTAGAAGTTAAATCAGTTGGCATAATCAGATGAACATCTTTTTATCCCTTTTTGATATTAACCCCTTTATGACTCAAAGGTAATTCTACCCTTATTATTTTATTTTGACATAATTAAATGAAGACTAAATGCTAGTTGAATGGATGTTACTTTACACTTTACACTTTACACTTTACACTTTACACTTTACACTTTACACTTTACACTTTGGTGACAGTCTTTTCGCTAGATACTGATCTATATCAATAATGGATCCACTACCTTTGTACTATTTTGAGCTTGAACTGATCGCCGCCCAATTCCAAACGCCCTATCCTCACTCAATCTACAAATGTGACACGATTTCATCTAGAGATCAAGTTTTGTCTACTTGCACATTACATTCCTACTTTTCCTGATGAAAGAAACGAAAAAGAATATTAATAAATAAATAAAAAATCAAATCATTTGAAGCAAGATAATCCAATCAAAATTCAGCAGTTGGTCACTACCAAACGACCAGAAGAAAGTGTTGGCTATTCCTAATTGACAAAGAAAAAGTTTGGAATTGGACAAATGATTTTGAGGGATTGATAATTGAACTGGTGATGATCTGTGCCCACTAACAATATGAACAGCGATTATGATCACCTAAGAGAAAAACAAAACTCAATCACTGAAACAAGGAAAATAAAATGGTTACCTTTCGGCGGGACTCGGTGGTTACAATATTAATAATAAAATAGAGCCAATAACTGAAGAAGTCCAGTAAGTTAAAATGTTAGCAGCAGCTCCCTCGTAGACATTAGCGACCCCTGAAGTTGCAGCTCCACCCGCATGACTCAGTGGAGTTTCACTCACGTTGGAGTTCAATCCAACAGTAACTGTTGAAGTAGCGGTGATAGTTGAGTTCTCAATAACTACAGCTACTGATCCACCACTTGAAGTAGTATAAGTAGCAGCCTCACACTTATGGCAAGGCTTATAGATAGTTACGGTTTCACAACCCACTGTTGAAGTAGCAGTAATCGTTGGATTTTGAATAACTACAGCAACGGTTCCGTCACAACTGGTAGTGTAACTGGTTTCCGCACCTTTGTCACAAGGCTCATAGACAGTAACAGTAACAGGAGACCGAGATTTAGCAGGAGTCAAGAGCTCCAGAATCGAACCAGTGCCACTTGGGTTTGAAATAATTGTAGTAACAGTGTTAGATCCGGTCCATGGAGCAGTAGCTTGTACGGAGTAAGGAGTCCAAAGCTCAAGGATTGATCCAGTTCCACTCGGGTCTGAAACAAGGGTTGTAACGCTGTTAGATCCAGTCCATGGAGCGGTGGCTTGTACAGAGTAAGGAGTTAAGAGTTCCAGGATAGATCCAGGACCACTTGGGTTTGGAATGATTGTAGTAACTGCACTAGATCCAGTCCATGGAGCGGTAGCTTGTACAGAGTAAGGAGTTAAGAGTTCCAGAATTGATCCAGGGCCACTTGGGTTTGAAACAAGGGTGGTAACGCTGTAAGAACCAGTCCATGGAGCGGTAGCTTGAACCGAGTAAGGAGTCAAAAGTTCCAGAATCGAACCAGTGCCACTTGGGTTTGAAATAATTGTAGTGACAGTGTTAGATCCGGTCCATGGAGCGGTAGCTTGAATAGAGTAAGGTGTTAAACGTGCCACATATGGAATACCATTGCTCGTGAAACTTGTTACAGACAATTTAGTTCCGGTCCATGGCATAGTAGTTTGGACAGTTGTGTCAGAAGCAGGAGTCAAAAGCTCAAGAATTGAACCAGGACCACTTGGGTTTGAAACAAGAGTGGTGACACTACTTGAACC